>CM059436.1:55057519-55305019 GCA_030390025.1 Squalus acanthias
GGGTTAAAAGTTAAGGATAACATTTCCCCCTGGACCAATCTTAGTTCCTTTCAGCTATCTCAGAGTGGCATCAAGAGCCAGGAACATTTCAACCACCTCTCCTCTTAGCAGCATTTTGTAGAAGGCCTGAATCACCAAGAAGAATGAGGAGAAACAAAGGATTGTGCCCTTAGTGAAAATAAAAATCTATTATGCTCAAGGTTGTAAAAGAATGATTTGTTTGTAAATTAATCTCTTTCCTGGAGGTTGGCAGCAGAGTGAATAAACACCTCCGTAAGAGAGATAAAAACCTTCTTGCATAACTTTATATACATTTTCCTGCACATTTATAATAGTGTTCAGTGACATGTACTCAACATTTTTAAACCGTGCATATAAAATCCATGAGTGGTAGAAATAATAATTTTAATAACGAAGGGCAGGCAACATCAGGGAAATGTAAAACATAATTGTTCTGATCAATAAGAATGAGAAAGATTACAAATCAATACCGTATCACTTTTTTAAACCGACATGGGCAATTGTCAGTTTCTAAGACAGGTCTGAATGCTCTGTTCATTTTATGCATAGTTAATCCTATTTGTAAAAAAAACTTTCGAAACTTACGAAAAGACAATTTTGCCTTCATTAATCATCGTCAAATATCGTACTCCTACCCAACTGACATAAATACGTTGCCCGGGAGAGAAAACAGGGTTGGTATACCATAGTAAACCTTTATTTTATTTTTCAATGCAACAAAATTGGCTTATTTCTCCCCATCCCACATGAGTTTGACGTTGATTATCTTTGCAATTGCATTAAAAACTGCAATGTTCTTGTATGCTATGTTACATGAAAGTTTGTACACAGGCAATGCACATCTCACTACATAAGGGCTAGGAAAAACCGTAAGCCATCGACTCACATTATTTTAGCAACTTCATAAAATCATAGAATGGTTACAGCATGGAAGGCGGCCATTTGGCCCGTCGAGCTCATGCTGACTCTCAGCTAATCCTACTTGCCTGCCCTTTCCCTGTAGCCCTGCAAATTTTTTCCCTTCAGATACTTATCCAACTCCCTTTTGAAAGCAGTGATTGAATCTGCCTCCACCACCCTTTCAGGCAGTGCATTCCAGATCTTAACCACTCGCTGCATAAAAAAGTTTTTTCTTACGTCGCCTTTCTTATGCCAATCACCTTAAATCTGTGTCCTCTGGTTCTCGACCTTTCTGCCAATGGGAAGAGTTTCCCTCTGTCTGTGTCAGCTGTGGCTCAGTTGGTAGCACACTCGCCTCTGAGTCAGAAGGTTGTGGGTTCAAGTCTCACTCCCGGGACTTGAGCACATTAAGCTAGGCTAACACTCCAGTGCAGTGCTGAGAGAGTGCTGCACTGTTGGAGGTGCCGTCTTTCAGATGAGATGTCAAACCAAGGCCCGTCTGCTCTCTCAGGTGGACGTGAAAGATTCCATGGCACTATTTCGAAGAAGAGTAGAGGAGTTATCCCCGGTGTCCTGGCCAATATTTATCCCTCAATCAACATCACAAAAAAAAAATTATCTGGTCATTATCACGTTGCTGTTTGTGGGACCTTGTTGTGCGCAAATTGGCTGCCGCGTTTCCTACATTACAACAGTGACTCCACTTCAAAAGTACTTCATTGACTGTAAAGCGCTTTGAGATGTCCGGTGGTCATGAAAGGCGCTATATAAATGCAAGTATTTCTTGCTTTCTATCTACTCTGTCTAGACCCCTCATGATTTTGAACACCTCTATCAAATCTCCTCTCAATCTTCTCTGCTCCAAGGAGAACCCCAGCTTCTCCAGTCTATCAACGTAACTGAAGTCCCTCATCCCTGGAACCATTCTCGTAAATCTTTTCTGCACCTTCTCTAAGGCCTTCACATCCTTTCTAAAGTGTGGTGCCCAGAATTGGACACAGTACTCCAGTTGGGGCCGAACCAGTGTTTTATACAGGTTCATCATAATTTCCACACTTTTGTACTCTATACCTCTATTTATGAAGTCCAGGAACCCGTAAGCCTTTTTAACTGCTTTCTCAACCTGCCCTGCCACCCGCAATGATTTGTGCACACATACCCCTAGGTCTCTCTGTTCGTGCACCCCTTTTAGGATTGTACCATTTCGTTTATATGTCCTCTCCTCATTCTTTCTACCAAAATGGATCACTTCACACTTTTCTGCATTAAATTTCATCTGCCACGAGTCCGCCCATTTCACCAGCCTGTTTATGTCTTCCTGAAGTCTATCACTCTCTTCCTCACTGTTCACTATACTTCCAAGTTTAGTTTCATCTGCAAATTTTGAAACTGTGCACTGTACACCCACGTCCAAGTCATTAATATATATCAAGAAAAGCAGTGGTCCTAGAACCGACCCCTGGGGAAACATCGCTGCATACCTTCCTCCAATCTGAAAAACAACCGTTCACCACTACTCTCTGTTTCCTGTCACTTAGCCAATTTCGTATCCATGCTGCCACAATCCCTTTTATTCCATGGGCTTCAACTTTGCTGGCAAGCCTATTATGTGCCCTTTGTCGAACGCCTTTTGGAAATCCATGTACACTACGTCAACTGCATTACCCTCATCAACCCTCTCTGTTACCTCATCAAAGAACTCAATCAAGTTGGTTAAACACGATTTGCCTTTTAGAAATCTGTGCTGGCTTTCCTTAATTAATCCACACCTATCCAAGTGACTGTTAATTTTGTCCCTGATTACTGTTCCTAAAAGCTTCCCCAGTACCGAGGTTAAACTGACTGGCCTGTAGTTGCTGGGTTTATCTTTACACACTTTTTTGAACAATGGTGTAACATTTGCAATTCTCCAGTCCTCTGGCACCACCCCCATCTCTATGGAGGATTGGAAGATTATGGCCAGTACCTCTGCGATTTCCGCCCTCAATTTCCTCAGTATCTGAGGATGCATCTCATCCGCTCCTGGTGATTTATCTACTTTAAGTACAACCGGCCTTTCTAATACCTCTTCTTTATCAATTATTATCCTATCAAGTGTCTCTACTACCTCCTCCTTCACTATGTCTGTGGCAGCATCCTGTTCCTTGGTGAAGACAGATGAAAAGTACTAATTTAGTACCTCAGCCATACCCTCTGCCTCCAAGAAAAGGTCTCCTTTTTGGTCCCGAATCGGCCCTATCCCTCCTCTTACTACCCTTTTGCTATTTATATGCCTGTAGAAGACTTTTGGATTACCGTTTACGTTGGCTGCCATTCTATTCTTATACCCTCTCTTTGCCCCTCTTACTTTCTTTTTCACTTCTCCTCTGACCTTTCTATATATAGCCTGATTCTCAGATGTATTTGCAACCTGACATCTGTCAAACACACTCTTTTTCTGCTTCATCATATTCTCTATCTGTTTTGTCATCCAGGGAGCCCTGACTTTAGTTGTCCTGTCTTTCCCCTAGTGGGAATTTACCTGAACTATTTCCTCTTTAAAGGCAGCCCATTGTTCGGTTACAGTTTTGCCTGCTAATCTTTGATTCCAGTTTACCCAGGCCAGATCCGTTCTCATCCCACTGAAATTGGCTTTCCCCAGTTAAACATTTTTACTCTAGATTGCTCCCTGTCCTTTTCCATAGCTAATCTAAACCTTATGATACTATCATCACTGTTCCCTAAATGTTCACCTACTGACACTTGCTCCACTTGACCTACCTCATTCCCCAGAACCAGATCCAGCAATGCCTCCTCCCTCGTCGGGCCGGAAACATACTGATCAAGAAAGTTCTCCGAAACACACTTCAGAAATTCTTCCCCTTCTCTGCCCTTTACACTATTACAATCCCAGTCTATATTAGGATAGTTGAAGTCCCCCATTAGTACTACTCTATAGTTCTTGCACTTCTCTGTAATTTCTCTGCAAATTTGCTCCTCCATATCTTTCCCACTGTTTGGTGGTCTATAGAATGCATCTAGTAGTGCACTGGCACCTCTATTATTTCTTAACTCTAGCCATACAGAATCTGTCCTTGACCCCTCCAGGACATCCTCTTGCTCCAGCACTGTAACATTCTCCTTGAACAATACTGCCACACACCACCTCTTATCTTTCCTTCCCTATCTTTCCTGAACACGTTAGGGAGAGCGGAGCTGAATTGAATGGTTTGACCAACTTGAGATCTGGTTTTCAGAGCTCGAGCGTCAGCTGGAGGCACTGCGGTTTATCCGCGAGGCTGAGAGTTACGTGGATAGCACGTTTTTAGACGTAGTCACCCCGCAACTTAAGAACGTGCAGTCAGAGAGGAAATGGGTGACCACCAGTTAGAAGGGGGGCAGGCAGGTAGTCAGGAAAGCCCCAGAGTGCATCTCACTCAACAACTGTTTTTCTGTGTTGGAAAACGGTGAAAGTGACGGTTCCTCTGGGGAGTGCAGCCAGAGCCAAGTTCACGGCACTGTGGGTGGCTCAGCTGCACAAGGGGGAAGGAGTAAGAGTGGAAGGCCAATAGTGGTAGGAAACTCAATAGTGAGAGGTGCAGACAGGAGTTTCTGCGGCCGTAGACGTGAATCCAGGATGGTATGTTGCCTCCCTGGTGCCAGGGTCAAGGGTGTCACTGAACGGCTGCAGGGCATTCTGAAGGGGGAGGGCGAACAGTCAGAGGTCGTGGTTCACATTGGTACCAACGACATGGGCAGAAAGAGGGATGAGGTCCTGCAACAAGAATTTAGGGAGCGAGGTAGCAGATTAAAAAGCAGGACCTCAAAGGTTGTAATCTCTGGATTACTCCCAGTGCCACGTGCTAGTGAGTATAGGATTAGGAGGATAGAGCAGATGAATGCGTGGCTAAAGAGTTGGTGCAGGAGGGAGGGCTTTAGTTTCCTGGATCACTGGGTCTGCTTCTGGGGAAGGTGGGACCTGTACAAGTCAGACGGGTTGCACCTGAACCGGAACGGGACCAACATCCTTGCGGGGAGGTTTGCTAGTACTGTTGGGAGGGGTTTATACTAACTTGGCAGGGGAATGGGATACAGAGTGCAGCTATAGTAGGGGGTGATGCACAGCCAAATATAGAGGAAAAAACAAGTCAGTCTGGAAGGCAGAGCAAATATGTAATGGCACAAGGGAGTATGGCAAGGCTGGCTAGCATTTATTTTAATACAAGGGGGGAGAAATTCAGTATCGCCCCATTTGGGGCGCAATTATCGGCCGGGCGCAAAGATTAGCGCCTGGCGCTAATTATTGCCAACTACTGCAAACTTGACTTTTATCACCCCTGGAGGTGATTGCAGCGCTAAATCAGGCGCTTCACACCTGTCTTAAGGTGCAAAGGCCGAGGAGCGAGGCGCTACCTCAGAGCGCTGGCGAAGCTCATGTGATGTCAGTCAGCAATGGAACACACACACAATGGCACGGGCCAGTTCTTAAAGGGGATGGTTAATCTTGCTTTCCATCCACATCCTGCTCATTGCAGCCTTGAATCTTGGCCTGGAGAGACCTGCACATCAAATCTGCTGGAAAGAACAATGGAGAGTACCAGGCAAAGAGCTCAGAGTGCAGCCCCCACAGTCTCTTCTAAATCGATACAAGGAATGGCAAATCAAAATGAACCTGCAAAGTGCTGCTCAGTACCCAAAACTCCTTCACACAACGTTGAATCTCTCCAGAAGTCTCTCTCTCTCTCTCTCAGAATGCGTGGTTCAAAAATGGCACCAACAATAAAAGGCAGGAAGCGGTCACCTTTAAATAGCGCTCCCCCAGTCCCTTCATGACTGCAAAACACTCCCCTCAACCTGTCGTTGCTAGCGTCAGGCGGTAAGGCAGGGGGCGCCACTCAATATCCGCTCCGGGGCGATACCGGGGCGTTGCGCACTCGACTGACGTCACGATCTGCCGGCGCAGGAGATTGTGGCGGTAGTGTTTAGCGCCGCCGAAAAATGTCTAGTTAATTTCGCAAGCGGCGCAAACTTCGCCGCGCCTGGGCGCTAGATGCTTTGCGCCCCATTAGCGCCCTCTTAAGGCGCTAACGGGAGGCGCAACCAACTGAACTTTTCCCCAAGGAGTCTTATGAGTAAGGCAGATGAATTGAAGGTGTTGATGAACACATGGGAGTATGATATTGTTGCTATCACAGAGACATGGTTGAGGGAGGGGCAGGACTGGCAGCTCAATATTCCGGCGTTTAGAATCTTCAGGCGAGACAGAGGGGGGTGTAAAAGAGGAGGGGGTGTCGCAATATTAATCAAGGAGTCAATTACTGCAGTAAGGAGGGATGATGTCTTAGCAGGTTTCTCTAATGAGGCCTTTTGGCTAGAACTTAAAAACAAAAAGGGGGCAAGCACTTTGCTGGGAGTGTACTATAGGCCCCCAAACAGTCAGGGGGAGATAGAGGAACAGATATGTAGGCAAATCTCAGAGAAGTGTAGCAATAATAGGGTAATAATAGTAGGGGATTTCAACTTCCCCAATATTAACTGGGATAGTCAGAGTGTGAAAGGCTTAGAGGGTGCGGAATTCTTAAAGTGCATCCAGGAGAGCTTTTTGAGCCAGCATGTAGAAAGTCCTACAAGAGAGGGGGTGGTACTGGACCTAATTCTAGGGAATGTAGCCAGGCAAGTGGTAGGAGTGTCAGTAGGAGTGCATTTTGGTGACAGTGACCATAATTTGGTGAGATTTAAGGTAGTCATGGAAAAGGACAAAGATGGACCGGAAATAAAGGTGCTAAATTGGGGGAAGGCGATTTTGATATGATAAGGCAGGATCTGGCCAAAGTGGACTGGGATCAGCTACTTGTAGGAAAATCCACATCAGAGCAGTGGGAGTCATTCAGAAAGGAAATAGAGAGAGTACAGCGCCAACATGTTCCCGTAAAGGTCAAGGGTGGGACCAACAAGTCCAGGGAACCCTGGATGTCAAGGGATATACAAGAATGGATTAGGAAAAAAAGGGAGGCTTTTGGCAGATACAAAGGAGTAAAAACAGTGGAAGCCCCAGAGGAGTATAGAAAGTGCAGGGGGGTACTTAAAAAAGATATTAGGAGAGCGAAGAGGGGCATGAAAAATCACTGGCGGGCAAAATAAAGGAAAATCCCAAGGTGTTTTATAAGTATATTAAGGGCAAGAGGATAACCAGGGAAAGAGTAGGGCCTATTCGGGATCAAAGTGGCAATCTGTGTGTAGAGCCGGAAGATGTAGGTGAGGTTTTAAATGAATATTTTGCATCTGCGTTCACTATGGAGAAGGACAGTGTAGGCATAGAAATCAGGCAGGGGAATTGTGATATACTTGAACAAATTAGCATAGAAGGGGAGGAGATATTAGCAGTTTTAGCAGGCTTAAAAGTGGATAAATCCCCAGGCCCAAACGAGATGTATCCCAGGCTGCTGTGTGAGGCAAGGGAGGAGATTGCAGGGGCTCTGACACAAATTCTCAGAACCTCTCTGGCCACAGGGGAGGTGCCAGAGGACTGGAGGACAGCTAACATAGTACCATTATTCAAGAAGGGTAGTAGGGATAAACCAGGGAATTACAGGCCAGTGAGCCTAACATCAGTGGTAGGGAAATTATTGGAAAAAATTCTGAGGGACAGAATTAGTCTCCACTTGGAGAGGCAAGGATTAATCAAGGATAGTCAGCATGGCTTTGTCAGGGGAGATCATGTCTAACCAATTTGATTGAATTTTTCGAGGGGGTGACTAGGTGTGTGGATGAGGGTAGTGCAGTTGATGTAGTCTACATGGACTTCAGTAAGGTTTTTGACAAAGTCCCGCATGGGAGACTGGTCAAGAAGGTAAGAGCCCATGGGATCCAGGGAAATTTGGCACATTGGATCCAAAATTGGCTTCGTGGCAGGAGGCAGAGGGTGATGGTCGAAGGTTGTTTTTGTGACTGGAAGCCTGTGTCCAGTGGTGTACCGCAGGGATCGGTGCTGGGTCCCTTGCTGTTTGTAGTGTACATTCATGATTTAGATATGAATGTAGGAGGTATGATCAGTAAGTTCGCAGATGACACGAAAATTGGTGGTGTGGTAAATAGCGAGGAGGGAAGCCTCAGGCTACAGGACGATATAGACGGGTTGGTCAGATTGGCAGAACAGTGGCAAATGGAATTTAACCCTGAAAAGTGTGAGGTGATGCATTTTGGGAGGACTAACAAGGCAAGGGAATACACAATGAATGGTAGGACCCTAGGAAGGACAGAGGATCAGAGGGACCTTGGTGTGCATGTACATAGATCCCTGAAGGCAGCAGGACAGGTAGATAAGGTGGTTAAGAAGGCATATGGGATACTTGCCTTTATTAGCCGAGGCATAGAATATAAGAGCAGGGAGGTTATGATGGAGCTGTACAAAATGCTAGTTAGGCCACAGCTGGAATACTGTGTGCAGTTCTGCTCGCCACACTATAGGAAGGATGTGATTGCATTAGAGAGGGTGCAGAGGGGATTCACCAGGATGTTACCTGGGCTGGAGCGATTCAGCTATGAAGAGAGACTGGACAGGCTGGGGTTGTTTTCCTTAGAGCAGAGAAGGCTGAGGGGAGACCTGATTGAGGTGTACAAAATTATGAGGGGCATAGATAGGGTAGATAGAAAGGAACTTTTCCCCTTAGTAGAGAGATCAATAACCAGGGGGCATAGTTTCAAGGTAAGGGGCAGGAGGTTTAGAGGGGATTTGAGGAAAAACTTTTTCACCCAGAGGGTGGTTGGAATCTGGAACTCACTGCCTGAAAGGGTGGTAGAGGCAGGAACCCTCACAACATTCAAGAAGCATTTAGATGAGCACTTGAAACTCCATAGCATACAAGGCTACGGACCAAGTGCTGGAAAATGGGATTAGAATAGATAGGGCTTGATGGCCGGCGCAGACACGATGGGCCGAAGGGCCTCTTTCTGTGCTGTATAACTCTATCGCTCTATAACCAGGAATATTTAATACCCAATCCTGCCCTTTTTTGATCCAGATCTCAGTTATTGCCACAACATCATATTCCCATGTGGCTATTTGTGCCTGCAGCTCACTTACCTTGTTTACTACGCTTCGTGCGTTCACATACATACACTGTAAACCCATCTTAGACCATCCTGTATTCTCTCTTAGTTTGACCCCACCTAATTTACTATTTCTTACTTTAGTGCTCTCTGCCTCTCCCAATCCTTTGAGCACTTTATTTTCCCTTTCTAATGTTACATCCTGATACCCAACCCCCTGCAAAATTAGTTTAAACCCTCCCCAACAGCACTAGCAAACCTCCCCACGAGGATATTGGTTCCAGCCCTGTTGAGGTGCAACCCGTCCGGCATGTACCGGTCCCACCTCCCCCATGCATTCACTGCTCTATCCTCCTATTTCTATACTCACTTGCACGTGGCACCGGGAGTAATCCAGAGATTACTACCTTTGAGGTCCTGCTTTTTAACCTCTTTCCTAGCTCCCTAAAATCTGCCTGCAGGACCTCATCCCTCTTTCTACCTATGTCGTTGGTACCAATATGATCCACAACCTCTGGCTGTTCACCCTCCCCCCTCAGAATGTTCCGCTGCCGCTGAGAGACATCCTTAACCCTGGCACCAGGGAGGCAACATACCATGAGTCACGTCTGCGGTCGCAGAAACGCCTGTCTGCTCTCCTAACTATCGAATCCCCTACCACTATTGCTCTCCCACTCATCTCCCTCCCCCTTGTACAGCTGAGCCATCCGTGGTGCCGCGGACTTGGCTTTGGCTGTACTCCCCAGAGGAACCATCGCCCTCACCAGTACTTCAGAACCGAATACTGGTTGGAGAGCGAGATACACACAGGGGATTCCTGCACTACCTGCCCGGTCCTCCTCTTCTGTCCGGCGGTCACCCATTCCCTCTCTGCCTGTGCACTCCTTAGCTGCGGGGTCACCACCTCCTGAAACGTTCTATCCATGAAGCTCTCAACCTCACAGATGCACCGCAGTGACGCCAGATGCTGCTCAAGCTCTGAAACCCGGAGCTCAAGCTCCTCCGGCTGACGACACCTCCTGCACACGTGGTTGTCCAGGTCTCGGGAAGCATCCTGGATTTCCCACATGGCACAGGATGTGCATTCAGTGAGACTGATCAGCCCTCCCATGCCTCTATTTAATAAACTATTAACTAACTTACAGAAAAAAAGTTAAGACTCAGAGGGGGAAAAGTTCAGTTGGTTGCGCCTCCCGTTAGCGCCTTAAGAGGGCGCTAATAGGGCACAAAGCAACTAGCGCCCGGGCACGGCGATGTTTGCGCCGCTCGCGAAATTAACTAGACATTTTGCGGCAGCGCTAAACAGTACCGCCACGATCTCCTGCGCCAGCAGATCGTGACGTCAGTCGAGTGCGCAACGCCCCGGTAGCGCCCCGGAGCGGATATTGAGTGGCGCCCCCTGCCTTACCGCCTGCCGCTAGCAACAACAGGTTGAGGGGAGCGTTTTGCAGTCAGGAAGGGACTGGGGGAGCGCTATTTAAAGGCGACCGCTTCCTGCCTTTTTTTGTTGGCGACATTTTTGAAACACGCATTCTGAGAGAGAGAGAGAGAGAGAGAGAGAGAGAGACTTCTGGAGAGATTCAACGCTGTGTGAAAAGAGTTTTGGGTACTGAGCAGCACTTTGCAGGTTCATTCTGATTTGGCCTTCCTTGTATCGATTAGAAGAGACTGTGGGGGCTGCACTCTGAGCTTCTTTCCCTGGACCTCTCCATTGTTCTTTCCAGCAGATTTGATGTACAGGTCTCTCCAGGACTGAGAGTCAAGGCTGCAATGAGCAGGATGTGGATGGAAAGCAAGATCAACCCTCCCCTTTAAGAACTGGCGGGGCTATTGTGTCTGTGTTCCTTGTCTGACTGACATCACATGAGCTTCGCCAGCGCTCTGAGGTAGCGCCTCGCTCCCTCGGCCTTTGCGCCTTAAGACAGATGTGTAGCGCCTGATTTAGCGCTCCAATCACCTCCAGGGGCGATAAAAGTCAAGTTTGCAGTCGGAGGCGATAATTCGCACCAGGCACTAATCTTTGCACCCGCCGATAATTGCGCCCGAAACGGGACGATTACTGATTTTTTCCCCCCCAGAGTCTTAAAATGTCAGGCCTAACCTTTATCTCCAGCTGCTTCTCTCTAGCTCTCTTTGTTTAAAGTCTTTATTCACACGATTATCTATAGTTATATTTAATTAGTTTATCTAGTTACATTAGAGAGAATAAAACACTAATACTCACCCACCAATCACCCAACTGCAGTCCTGAGACATCACTCCTTGCTTTTGCTGTTCTTTTGGAATTTGGCGGCCCCGCGCCTCTTTATCCTGTGCTGTCGCCTCTGCATGCCGATTCCTTTCAGGTCCGTGTCCTTGGGCCCCGCGTTCTTTATCCTCTTGAGAGGTTATGCAAGAGAATAAAATGCTAGACAGCCTTGCTCTGTAAAACAGAGGTTCACTTCCAATTACCCCAATCTGATCTCCTTTAACTCGCGCGATTTAGCCCTATTCTTACACACTGCACTTTTCCGTACATATAAGGCACAATTAATTCCTGAAAAGCAATTATCATATGTATAATGTCCCAAAACCCCATAACTAGAAAATGTATTTTTAAATTAAATGCGCAAGTTCAAACAAATAGATAAATGTATCAGGTCCTACAAATTAAAAAGAAGCACTTTAGATCCGCTTTATGATTCGACTTACCAATACCACCCTCGCCATCTGGGGACATAATCACCCACTTACGCATCAGCAGTTTTTAAAGTAATTCCCCGTTTTTGTCTGCAAACATGTAAATACTCGGCCATGATTTCTCTTTTTATTGCTGTCTGACGGAGTGGTTGTTGTGCAGCAGTGTGTGTGCTGCGCATGAAGCGCGAGAATGACAAACTGCAGATGCCCTGGGCGGTAAGTGAACTTCCCCCCAGAGACTTACTACTGCACTTCATCCAGATGGGTTAGCACAAGGAATATAATTTACAAGAAAACCCATAGTAGTGGTAAAATATGTAGTGTGTACAAAACGTAGCTAATATTGATTAGCAAACATTGAATTTTACCAAGCTACAGATAGTTTTAATTCATAATTCACACCTTAACCAGAGGAACGGTGAATCACATGGGAAACAAACATCATTACACTACCTCCTGGCAGGCGAGGAGTGAGGATTGAACTGTTTAGTGAAAAAGATCTGAAACTATAGATAAATTATACTACAGGCCCTAGTAACACTAAACCAACCACTCATCCCCAATTCCAAGGTCCCTAACATTTCACTCACGTCAATTATCAGCCAAAAGCACAAATTCTTTGGGGCTCTAAGTGACGCTTAATAGTTACGACAGGGAAGGAATAGTGTCATGTTCGCACGTTATGATCTACTTTACCAACATGATGAAACTTGAAACTTTCCAATTGCTTTATAGACTTCTGTTGGCCACTTTGGGATAGGCGCCACCCAGGCTGTGCAGGGAAATTATTACTTTTTATTTTATGAATTCCTTAACAGATTCATAATCTGACCACAGTAAACTGAGCTAAATTGATAATGGGTAAGCCTACAGGGGGGTATTTAAAGAGATATTTGTACATACAAGTCCAGCACATACCCCTAAAAGGTAAGTTCCACTTGTGTCGTTAGGCAACCATGGTCAACAAATAAGGTAAAATACAGTGTAAAGTTAAAAGAGGCTTACAAAAATACAAGAAAAAGTGGAAATCCAGCAGAGTGCAGAGCTATAAAAAGCAACAAAGAGACACAAAGAAAGTATTAAGAGCTGCAAAAGGAAATACAAAAAAAACTTGCAAGGGATATCAAGGCTGACAGTAAAAGTTTGTTTATATATTAAGAGAAAGAGAGTGGCCAAGGGAAAATGTGGGCCCATAAAGACAGACAAATGTGATACTGTAATTAACAATAAGGAAATGACAAACATGTTAAATGAGTACTTTGCATCCGTCTTCACAATATAGGAAGAGATCAAAATACCAGCAGCACAAGGGAAATTAAAAATAAATCAAGAAGAAGAACTTATTGGATTTAATATAAATAGAAACATGGTAACGGAGGAAATATTGAGACTTACAAAGACAAATCTCCAGACATGATGGTTTCTAGCCCAAGGTATATAAATAGGTGAGGAAATTGCAGATGTGTTAGTAATAATCTTCCAAACCATTCACGATTGGGAAGCGTGCCATTGGATTGGAAATTGCAAATATCTCTCCTTATTTAAGAAGGATGGGAGAGAGAAATGAGGTAACTACAGACCTGTCAGTTGATTGTCAGCTGTGGAGAGATTACTAGAATCTGTCAGAGTGACTGAATGACTTGGACAAATTTGAGCTGATCAGTGAGCGTCGATGGATTTGTGAAGGGTATGTCATGTCTGACTAATTTAGTTGAATATTGAGAAGGTCACTATCATGGTGGATAAGGGAGTATCTATGGATGTTATCCATATGGACTTCTAGAAGGCATTTGATAAGGTTCCGCACAAATAATATTGCAAAATGAAAGCGTACGGAACTGGAGGCAACCTTGTGGCCTTGGTTGGGAGGTAGAGACAAGAAAGTAGGGATAAAGGGTACGTACTCTGATTGGCGGGATGTGACGTGGTGTTCCCAAGGGATCTGTATTTGGGCCGCAGCTCTTAACCATATTTTATGAATGACTTGATGAAGGAATAAAGAGTTCTATATCGAAGTTTGCAGATGACACTCAGTTGGAGGCACAGTAAGTAGTGCAGATAGGAACAGGAAGTTGCAAAGGAAATAGATAAAGTGAGTGGGCATAACTCTGGCAAGTTCAACATGGGAAGTGTGAGGTTTCTACTTTGTGATCGAAGAAAGACAAATCGGAGTATTTTCTAAATGGTGAGAAACTATGAACTGTGGAGGAGAAACGAGATTTAGGTGTCCCATACACATATCATTAACAACTAGTGTACAGCTGCAATAAGTAATCAAAAAAGGCTAATGGAATGTTGGCCTTTATCTTGAGTGGGCTAGAATACAAGAGGTGGAAGTTACGTTTCAGGTTGTATTAAGCCTTGGTCAGGACCCCATAGGAGTACTGCATTCAGATTGAACACCACATCTCAGGAAGGATGTTTGATGGGCCCACAAGAAATATGTGAAAAAGTGAGGAGCACACTTGGCTTCACCATCTCAGCAATTTTCTTTTGTATTGTAGTGAGATACAAGGGACCTGAGTGACTGTATTGTCTCAGTGGGAACCTCCCTCCATGCAGTTAGAAACTGTACTTTTCTGGAGGGTGGCCTTCAATTCAATCAGGCCACCCTTCTTTGGCATATCTCCAGGAACAGAAGGTCCAGTTCCTTAGCATCAAACAGAGCAGTTGCCCACATGTATCTGCCGAGCCATTGTGGGCCTTTAATTCACTTTTTTGTGACCAGAAAATGGTGAACTGCAGCCCATGTTACTGCTTCAACAGATTTGCCACTCTCCAGGCAGTTGTGGTATATGCCAAGCTTTCTGAGCAAGCTTTTCATGCAGAAACCTACGTAAATTAGGGAGAGGACACCTGTTGCAAAACTCAAGTGGCCTGCTCTCTGAGATACTGGTGTGGGCGAGTTTAAGCCACAGGCTAGCTCAACCCTATTTCTGTGCGTCTTGCAAAATCGAAGCTGGAAACAAATGTTAGAAATTTTAAATGTAAAGGCAGTAAAAAATTATTTGGTTATTCACCATATCTATTGAGCCTGTATAGTCCTCAGTTTAATGACCTGGTACTCTCTCCATGCAGCTGTCGATAACTGTACAGTAATAACATCCAACATACCTTAGCTACAGTACAATGAAATATGACAATGTGTGACATCAAACTGGGGAAAAAGTCACGTTCAATTTTTAGACAAAAATGACTTTGAAAATATTCAAAGTTTTTGTTCCAAATACATGGCAGATGCAGTATAGCATGGATAAATGTGAAGTTATCCACTTCGGTAGGAAGAACAGAAAGGTAGAGTATTATTTAAATGGTGATAGATTGGGAAATGCTGATGTACAAAGGGACCTGGGTGTCTCGTACACAGTCACTGAAAGCAAACATGCAAGTGCAGCAAGCAGTTAGGAAGGCAAAAGATATGTTGGCCTTCATTGCAAGAGGATTTGAGTACAGAGCAAGGATGTCTTACTACAGTTGTACAGGGCCTTGGTGAGACCACACCTGGAGTACTGTGTGCAGTTTTGGTCTCCTTACCTAAGAAAGGATATACTTGCCATAGAGGGAGTGCAGTGAAGGTTCACCAGACTGATTCCTGGATGGCAGGACTGTGTATGAGGAGAGATTTGGGTTGAGTTTAGAAGATTGAGAGGGATTCTCATTGAACGTATAAATTCTGACAGGGCTAGACAAACTGGATGCAGGGAGGATGTTTCCCTGGCTGGGGGGTCTAGGAACGAGGGTCACAGTCTCAGGATACGGGGAGGACATTTTGGACTGAGATGAGGAGAAATTTCTTCACTCAGAGGGTGGTGAACCTGTGGAATTCTCTACCACAGAAGGCTGTGGAGGCCAAGTCACTGAATATATTTAAGAAGGAGATAGATAGATTTCTAGACACAAAAGGCATCAAAAGGGATGGGAGAGAGCGGGAATATGGTATTGAGATAGAGGATCAGCCATGATAATATTGAATGGCGGAGCAGGCCGAAGGGCCAAATGGCCTACTACTGCTTCTATTTTCTATGAAAAGAATGTTCACAATGGCATAGTACAGATATGTGGGCAACTCACTTTGATGCACAAGAGTTGAAGAGTCTTGCTGCAGGAGGTGCGCCAAAGTAGGGTGATCCTACTGGCGACTGAAGTTCAACCTACACTACAAACACAGATGCAAGCTGCATGGAGGTAGGTTGCTCTCTGAGTCAACGCAGTCACCCAGATCCTTTGTACCGGCCCTGCATAGCCGTAACTAGGCATTGGATGAAAAGTGATGCAAAGGTGCTCCTCTCTTTTGCATACACTCTGTTATTGTGCCAAAGCTGGACAGCAGTTGCGAAGCGGCCGAAGAACAGCATACAGATGCTCATATAGCTAGCGTGACGCACCCTCTGCTAGAGTGCAGTTTGTCACGGAGTGCAGCTCGGAACAGAGTGCAAAGCTGCGAGTTTGGTGAGTGACGGAGTGAATCTTAAAGGTTAATCTCTTTTTTTATAAAATCTAGTCTTGTGTGCTTGCAATTAGCATTTAACTTAAATTTAAATTTACTGTTTCAAGTTTTAAGTTTCTTCCAGGCTTGGGCAGGGCTAAGCAAGCTCTGTGCTGGAGAGCAGGTGAGAGTAATTAATCAATTAACTGATCTAATCTGGTTCTGTAACTGCCAGAGAGCTCACTTATTTAAATCTCAGCAGTATAAATAAGGGAGGATAGAGTGCAGTTTGTCACCGAGTTCAGCTCTGAACAGTGTCTAAAGCTTCGAGTTTGGTGAGTGAGGACTTCGGGGAGGGAGTGTTCCTTTCTTTTTCTATCTTTGTCAGCTTCCAGGAGAGAGGAGTTAAAAGCTGCACAATGAGGGGACAGAGAACGAGCGGGAGTTCGGCTCTGTGACATCCCCCAACCGCATCTGGGAAAATAAAAGATGACATTACAGGGAAAAGGGTAAGTGATTGGTTGGTGAGTATTTTGCTCACTTCCCTTATCTTTTAAAGTCCAGGAAATTTATTAGTAATTGTAAGGTTTCATTAGTACTAGTTTACCAGCAGTAATAAATCTTATTAGGTGTAGTAGGGTTTATTATAATTAATAAAAATAAATTAATTAAGACTCAATAAAGATGGCAGGGCAGGTGATGTGTTGCGACTGCAGTATGTGGGAGCTCCTGGACGCCAGTGTGATCAGGACGAAATGCATCTGCGGTAAGTGTCTGTGGCTTGAGGAGCTTCGGCTCAGAGTGATGAGCTGAAGGCCGAGCTACGGACACTGCGATGCATCAGGGAGAGGGAAAGTTACCTGGACACTTTATTCCAGGAGGCAGTCACACTCCTTAGGATAGGGTCTTCTGATTTGGTCAGTGGTCAAGGACTGGCGAGTGAGGAGGTATGGGGACCCAGGAGGTGGCGGAGCCTCAGCCTTTGCAATTGTCCAACAGGTTTGAGGTTCTTGCGGCCTGTATGGATGAAAGCGGTGGCTGCAGGGTGGATGAGCAAACTGACCATGGCACCGAGGTACAGGAAGCCATTCAAGCGGGGGGAGTTAATAGGAATGTTAGTAGTAATTGGGACAGCATAGTCAGGGGGATAGATACAGTTCTCTGCGGCCAAGAGCAAGAGTCCAGACGGCTGTGTTGCCTGCCCCGGTGCCAGGGTTCGGGACATCTGCCTATGGGCTGGAGAGGAACTTGCAGTGGGAGGGGGAGGAGCCAGTGGTCGTGGTCCATGTAGGTACCAACGACATAGGTAGAACTTGGGAAAGAGGTTCTGCTGAGAGAGTATGAGCAGCTAGAGGCTAATTAAAAAGCAGAACCTCAAGGGTAATAATGTTTGCATTATTACCTGAGCCACGAGCAAATTGGCATAGGGTAAATAAAATTAGAGAGCTGAATGCGTGGCTCAAAGACTGGTGTGGGAGAAATGGGTTTCAATTCCTGGGGCACTGGCACCAGTACTGGTGAAAGTGGGATCTGTATCGTTGGGACGGTCTTCACCTGAACCGTGCTGGGACCAGTGTTCTGGCGAGTCTTATAACTAGGGCAGTAGAGGGCTTAAACTAAATTTTGGGGGCATGGGAAGATGTGGTAATTCAAAGATTAGAGACAAGGCAATAGAGAAGGTATTAATAAGGGAATTGATAAACAGACCGAGACAGGAAGGGATAGAGAGTACAAATCTAAGCGTAAATCTACAGATAAGGCTAAGGTTACAAAAATAATAAAAGGACAAAACTAAAGGCTCTGCATCTGAATGCACGTAGCATTCGAAACAAAACAGATGAACTGATAGCGCAAATAGAAATAAATAAATATGATCTGATAGCCATTACAGAAACATGGCTGCAGGATGACAGAAATTGGGACCTGAATATTGAAGGGTACATGACATTTAGGAAGGACAGGAAGGTGGGAAAAGGTGGAGGGGTGGCTCTGTTAATTAATGATGGTATTAGCACAATAGAGAGGGATGACCTAAGTTCAGGAAACCAGGATGTAGAAGCGGTTTGGGTAGAGATGAGAAATAGTAAAGGCAAAAAGTCACTTGTGGGAGTGGTGTACAGGCCCCCTAACAGTAACCACATGGTAGGATGGAGTATAAAGGAAGAAATAATAGGAGCTTGTCAGAAGGGTACGGTAATAATCATGAGGGCTTTTAATCTGCATATAGACTGGGAAAATCAGATGGGCAAAGGTAGCATAGATGAGGAGTTCTGGAATGTTTTCGGGATAGTTTCTTAAACAGCACGTTCTGGAGCCCAACCGAGAGCAGGCTATACTCGACCTGGTATTGTGCAACGAGATAGGATATTAATGACCTCATAGTGAAGGCGCCCCTAGGTAACAGTGATCATAATATGATTGAATTTTATCATTCAGTTGAGAGAGAGAAGGAGTGGGTCGAAGAATAGTATTTTAACTTAAATAAGGGCAATTATGAGGGCATGAAAGCAGAGCTAGCTAAAGTGAAACTGGCAAATTAGGTTAAGGGATAGGTACAATAGAGTTGCAGTGGCAGACATTTAAGGGGATATTTCAAAATACACAGAATATATACATTCCAACAAGAAGAAAAATTCCAAGGGGAGGACCCCACCATCCGTGGTTAACTAAAAAAGTTAAAGCTAATATTAAACTTAAAGAAAAAGTATATAATTGTGCAAAGATGGGTGGCAGGTCAGAAGATTGGACAGAATATAAAAAACAGCAACAAATGATAAAGATTAATAGGAGAGAAAAATTAGAGTATGAGAGAAAGCTAGCTAGAATAGAAAAACAGATAGTAAGAGTTTCTATAGATATTTTAAAGAAGTTACAGTGACTGGGGAGAAAGCAGGGACAGGGTACTGAATTTGGATGATCAGCCATGATCTCATTAAATGGCGGAGCAGGCTCGAGAGGCCGAATGGCCTACTCCTGCTCCTATCTTCTATGTGAGCGTTGGTCTATAAAAAGTGAGTTGGGGAATTAATTAATGGAAAATAAGGAGATGGCAGTTGAATTGAAACAGGTATTTTGGTCTTCACTATAGAGGATACAAGTAACATTCCAGAAATAGCTGTAAATCAGGAAATGGAAGGGAGGGAGGAACTCAAGAAAATTATAATCACCAGGGAAGTGGATACTGAGCAAATTGTTGGAGCTGCGGGGACAAGTCCCCGGGTCCTGATGGACTTCATCCTAGGGTCTTAAAGAAGTGTCAGTGCGATAGTTGATGTGTTGGTTTAATTTTCCAAAATCCCTAGATTCGGGGAAGGTTCCATTAGATTGGAAAATAGTGAATGTAACTCCTTTATTCAAAAGGAGGGAGACAGGAAAGCAGTAACTACAGGCCAGTTAGCTTAAATTCTGTCATAGGGAAGATGTTAGAAGCTATTATTAAAGACGTTATAGCAGGGCACTTCAAAAAGTTCAACGTAATCAGGCAGAGTCAACATGGTTTTGTGCAAGGGAAATCATGTTTAACCAATTTATGGAGTTCTTTGAGGAAGTAACATGTGCTGTGGATAAAGGGGAACCGGTGGATGTACTGTACTTAGATTTCCAGAAGGCATTTGATAAGGTGCCACATCAAAGATTATTGCGGAAAATAAAAGTCATGGTGTAGGGGGTAACATATGGCATGGATAGAAGATTGGCTAGCTAACAGGAAAACAGAGTAGGCATAAATGGGTCATTTTCTGATGGCAAGATGTAACGAGTGGTGTGCCACAGGGATCAGTGCTGGGGCCTCAACTTTTTACAATTTATATAAATGACTTGGATGAAGGGACCGAAGGTATGGCTGCTAAATTTGCTGATGACACAGATAGGTAGGAAAGTAAATTGTGAAGAGGACATAAGGAGGCTACAAAGGGATATAGATAGTTAAGTGAATGGGCAAGATCTGGCAAATGAGTATAATGTGGGAAATATGTGAAGTTGTCCATTTTGGCGGATGAATAAAAAAGCTTATTATCTAAATGGTGAGAGATTGCCGAGCTCTGAGATGCAGAGGGATCTGGGTGTTCTAGTGCATGAATCGCAAAAGGTTACTATGCAGGTACAGCAAGTAATTAGGAAAGCTAATACAGAACCTCTCGTTTAAACGCACCTAAATATCCAGAACTCTCTAATAACCGGCAGAATTCATACTCCGAATACTACAGTATACAGTCGTTTATAAGTTTTGTTTACTGTTAAGTAATTAAGGAGTTATGGATTACCCTCAACTGCATTACTGTATTTAATCAAGCATCTTCCACATCCATTCAACACAACATTCTGTAGGGAGTACCCAATTATACTGCACATTTCTTGATTTTTAATTTTTGTTTGTTAAAAATAGCCTTGTTAGATATACCTCTCGTTATCCGGAATTTTTAATCAACCGGCCACCATTCCGGTCCCCGTCGGTGCCGGATACCAAAGAATTTCCTGTAGAATGTTATCGTTTATGCGAGGGAACTAAATACAAAAGTAGGGAGTTATGCTTCAGTTATACAGGGCATTGGTGAGACCACATCTGGAGTACTGTATTGGTCTCCTTATTTAAGGAAGGATGTAAATGCGTTGGAAGCAGTTCAGAGAAGGTTTAATAGACTAATACCTGGAATGGGCGGGTTTGTCTTATGAGGAAAAGTTGGACAGGCTAGCTTGTATCCGCTGGAGTTTAGAAGAGTAAGAGGTGACTTGATGAAACATATAAGATCCTGAGGGTCTGGACAGGTGGATGTGGAGAGGATGTTTCCTTTTGTGGGAGAATCTAGAACTAGGGGTCACTGTTATAAAAATAAGGGGTCGCCCATTTAAGACAGATGAGGAGAAATTTTTTATCACAGAGGGTCATGAGTCTTGGAACTTTATTTCTCAGAGGGCGGTGAAAGCAGAGTCTTGAATATTTTTAAGGCAGAGGTAGATAGATTCTTGGAAAGCAAGGGGGTGAAAAGTTATCGGGGGTAGGTGGAATGTGGAGTATCGGATCAGCCATGATCTTATTGAATGGCGGAGCAGGCCTCGAAGGGCCGAGTGGCCTACTCTGCTCCTAATTTGTATGTTCGTATTAGGGAGTTTCTCAGTGGAGTCAGCAGCTATGGATGCTGAGGACCTTACAGCAATCCGTCCATTGTTTCTTCTCCATCAAAAAATCTGGCATTGTGGCCTGCTGTATATATTTTTTTAAATCACCACGGTGCTTCCTGTAGCATGAACATTGATATGCCTAATCAAGTTCCTGTGGTCAGATCGCACCTGAACATTAACCGAGTGCAAAGCCTTTCTACTTTATAGTTTATCCCCACTGCCCTCCCAGGCTTATCTGTTCCATAAGGGCCTACCTCCTTAATTCCCCTTTAATTAACAGCCAATTAATTACTTTTGAAGTGTAATCACTGCTTGTAGGCAAAAATGACTGCCAAAAAATGGGGAATTATAGACCGGTATGCCTGACATTGGTTGTGGGGAAAATGCTAGAGTCCATTACAAAAGATGTAATAGCAGAGCACTTGGAAAACAGTGACAGGATTGGACAAAGTCAACATGGATTTACAATGGGTAATCATGCTTGACTAATCTACTGGAATTTTTTGAGGATGTAACTGATAGAATAGACAAGGGAGAACCAGTGGATGTGGTGTATTTGGACTTTCAGAGGCTATCGATAAGGTCCCGCATAGAGATTAGAGTGTAAAGTTAAGGCACATGGGATTGGGGGCAAGGTACTGACTTGGATAGAGAAATGGTTGGCAGACAGAAGCAAAGTGTTGAAATATACGGGTCTTTTTCCGAGTGGCAGGCAGTGACTTGTGGGGTTCCGCAGGGATCAGTCCTAGGACCCCAGTTATTCACTATATATATTAATGATCTAGACGAGGGAACAAGATGTAATATCTCCAAGTTTGCAGATGACACAAAGCTGGTGTGGGCGTGTGTGCTGCGAGGAGGATGCCGAGAAATCCAGATGATTTGGACAGGTTGGGTGATTTGGCAGATGCAGTATAATGTGGATAATGTGAGGTTATCCACTTTGGTGGCAAAAACAGAAGGCAAATTATTTTCAGAACTGCAATAGATTGGGAGAAGGGGAAGTGCAACGAGACCTGGGTGTCCTTGTGCACCAGTCGCTGAGGTAAGCATGCAGGTACAGCAGGCGGTTAAGAAGGCAAATGGTATGTTGGCCTTCGTAGCGAGAGGGTTTGAGTACAAGGAACAAGGATGTCTTGCTGCAGTTGTTACAGGGCCTTGGTGAGACCACACCTGAGTATTGTGTGCAGTTTTGGTCGCCCTTATCTAAGGAAGGATGTTCTTGCCATGGAGTGAGTGCAGCGAAGATTCACCAGACTGATACCTGGATGGCAGGAATGAAGTACGAGGAGAGATTGGGTCGATTGGGCTTATACTCGCTGGAGTTTAGAAGAATGAGAGGAGATCTCATTGAAACTTATAAATTCTAACGGGCTAGACAGACTGGATGCAGGAAGGATGTTCCCTGATGGCGGGGGTGTCCAGAACAAGAGGTCACAGTCTAAAGATAAGGGTAAGCCATTTAGGACAGAGATGAGGAGGAATTTCTTCACCCAGAGAGTGGTGAACTGTGGAATTCTCTACCACAGAAGGCAGTTGAGGCCAAGTCAGTAAATATATTCAAGAAGGAGTTAGCTATATTTAGGCTAAAGGTATCAAGGGATATGGGGACAGGCAGGGACAGGGTACTGAGTTTGGATGATCAGCCATGATCTCATCGAATGGCGGAGCAGGCTCGAGGGCTGAATGGCCTACTCCTGCTCCTATCTTCTATGTTTCTAAGGTCTCTGTTGTCTAGCAGGCAGAGCTAGTATACAAGGGCCCTTGAGTATATCATTTAATTGTAATGTAATTTGTGGTATTGATTTGAGTTAATTTAAATTAATTAAAGGGTAAGTCATGGCAGCACAGCTCAGCCCCGTGGCATGCTCCTCATGCACTATGTGGGAAATCAGGGACACTTCCTGTGTCCCTGTTGATCATGTGTGCGGGAAGTGTATCCAGCTGCAGCTACTGGCAGACCGCATTGCGGCGCTGGAGCTGCAAATGGATGCATACTGGAGCATTCGCAATGCTGAGGACATCGTGGATAGCACCTTTAGGGAGTTGGTCACACCGCAGGTAAAGGCTGCACAGGCAGGAAGGAAATGGGTGACCACCAGGCAGAGTAGTGCAGGGGTCCCCTGTGGGCATCCCCCTCTCAAACAGATATACCACTTTGGATATTGTTGAGGGAGATGGCTTATCGGGGGAAGGCAGCAGCAGCCAACTTCCTGGCACCATGGGTGATTCTGCTGCACAGGACAGGAGGAAAAAGAGTGGGAGAGCTATCGTGATAGGGGATTCTATTGTAAGGGGAATAGATAGGCGTTTCTGCGGCCGCAAATGAGACTCCAGGTTGGTATGTTGCCTCCCTGGTGCAAGGGTCAAGGATGTCTTGGAGCGGCTGCAGGGCATTCTGGAGGGGGAGGGTGAAGAGCCAGTTGTCGTGGTGCATATAGGTACCAACGATATAGGTAAAAAAACGGATGAGGTCCTAAAAGCTGAAACATAGGGAGTTAGCAGGTAAATTAAAAAATAGGACCTCAAAAGGTAGTAATCTCAGGATTGCTACCGGTGCCACGTGCTAGTCAGAGTAGAAATAGAAGGATATTTCAGATGAATACGTGGCTAGAGGAATGGTGCAAGGGGGAGGGATTCAAATTCCTGGGACATTGGAACGGTTCTGGGGGAGGTGGGACCAGTACAAACTGGACGGTTGCACCTGGGCAGGACCGGGACCGATGTCCTAGGGGGAGTGTTTGCTAGTGCTGTTGGGGAGGGTTTAAACTAAAATGGCAGGGGGTTTGGAACCTGTGCAGGGAAACAGAGGAAAGGGTAGCAAGGATAGAAGCAAAAGACAGGAAGGAGAAAAGCAAAAGTGGAAGGCAGAGAAATCAAGGGTGTAAATCAAATAGGGCTACAGTAACTAATAATTCTAAAAGGACTAAGAGTGTTAAAAAAACAAGCCTGAAGGCTTTGTGTCTTAATGCGAGGAGCATTCGTAATAAGGTGGATGAATTAGCTGCGCAATAGATTTAAACGGATATGATATAATTGGGATTACGGAGACATGGCTCCAGGGTGACCAAGGCTGGGAATTCAACATCCAGGGGTATTCAATATTCAGGAAGGACAGACAAAAAGGAAAAGGAGGTGGGGTAGCATTGCTGATTAAAGAGGAGATTAACACAATTGAAAGGAAGGATATTAGCTCTGATGATGTGGCATCTGTATGGGTAGAGCTGAGAAATACCAAGGGGCAGAAAACATTAGTGGGAGTTGTATACAGACCCCCAAACAGTAATGCTAAAGTTGGGGATGGCATTAAACAGGAAATGAGAGATGCGTGCAATAAGGGCACAGCAGTTAACATGGGTGACTTTAATCTACATATAGATTGGGCTCACCAAATTAGTAATAATACTGTGGAGGAGGAATTACTGGAGAGTATACACAATGGTTTCCTGGACCAATATGTCGAGGAACCAACTAGAGATCAGGCCATTTTAGACTGGGTATTATGTAATGAGAAAGGATTAATTAGCAATCTTGTTGTACGAGGCCCCTTGGGGAGGAGCGATCATAATATGATAGAATTCTTCATTAAGATGGAGAGTGAAGTAGTTGACTCAGAGACTAGGGTCCTGAATTTAAATAAAGGAAACTACGATGGTATGAGGCGCGAGTTGGCTAGGATGGATTGGGGAGCGTTACTTAAAGGGTTGACGGTGGATAGGCAATGGCAAACATTTAAAAATTCGCATGGATGAACTACAGAATTTGTTCATCCCTGTTTGGCATAAGAATAAAACAAAATAGGTAACTCAAGAATGAGAGGGGATCTCATTGAACGTATAAATTCTAACAGGACTAGACAGGCTAGATGCAGGAAGGATGTTCCCGATGGCGGGGGAGTCCAGAACCAGAGGTCACAATCTAAGGATAAGGGGTAAGCCATTTAGGACTGAGATGAGGAGGCATTTCTTCACCCAGAGAGTGGTGAACCTGTGGAATTCTCTACCACAGAAGGCAGTTGAGGCCAATTCATTAAATATATTCAAGAAGGAGATAGATATATTTCTTAAGGCTAAAGGGATCAAGGGATATGGGGAGAAAGCAGGGACAGGGTACTGAATTTGGATGATCAGTCATGATCTCATTAAATGGCGGAGCAGGCTCGAGGGGCCGAATGGCCTACTCCCTGCTCCTGTCTTCTATGCTTCTATGGAGTACCCTCCCGCTCACCGGTCAGGATGTCCATTTGGCCAGCTGCCGAATGAGAAATTGAGCTAAAAAATGTTAATGATGCTCTGCTATTAAGTTCAGCAGGACCTCCGCATCCCCGGCCTTAGCAGGTTCTTCAGCCATTTTTGGCCTACCCCACACCTTCCCCGTAAATATCAGCCCCATATATGTGTGGACCACTGAATGACTCATGTTGCTGAGCTCCCCTATTGTAGGTGAGTCATGGAAAAAACACCAGTACAAATAGAAATGCTGGAAACACATCAGGCCATGTAGCATTGGTGAAGAGAACAGAGAAGTTAATGTTTCAGATGTGGACACTTCACCAAAACTGGAAGTTATTACAGAAGAACAGTGGAAGTCCTGCAGAGAGGAACTCCTGTCCACCCATGGTCAGTGATGCAGACCCAGTCCTTAATCAAGGTGGGCGATCCATGCCTGTACAGGCATATCAGATACAGCCAGCCCAACAGCAGTCTGGAAATTTAGAACAGCGCTAGGTTTCTCCGCTGACAGAACTAAGCCCCGTGAAGGGCTGAAGAGAAGTAGAGGAATTTTAAATGCTCCTGTGGGCAAATAGCCACATTTAGCAATGTAACAGATCCCCTCTAGTGCAATCCTGGGGCCTTTACCAGGCCACTGCAGAACTTACACCAGCTCTCAGCTGGCCAGGGTTCCAATGGGTCTGAAGTGGGCATAACTGGTGGAATCACTGGTTTACCCAGGGAACTTCCCAAGAAAGCCCCCCCTCCTCTAACACATCGGGTTTGGCTGAAAGCTCTCATACCCCCCCAATCAGATTTTGGTTTGAAGTTTTAAACGGGGCAGAAACTGGACAGATCTGGATCCTACCTCGATTTGCGATCCGCTTCCCCCTCTGGTAATCTGCCCAACCCCACCTTTCACAGATTTTGGGGCCTGAGCCTGAAAAGAATAGGAAGGAAGGTCATGTTGCTCCTACAGTATTAGGAGCCATTCCTTCCATGTGTTACAGGTCATCACACTCTTGCTGTATTCACATTCAGGTGGGTTCTTTGTTGTGTGTACCAACCTGATATTGAGGTGCTAGGGTCAGTTCTTCTGGCCTTCTCCTCTCTATCCTGATAGAAGTAATCACATTGGGGTAGAATTTCTGCTTTGGGCTCAATTGGCGATCCGGGCCCAACTTGTGTCCTTTTTGGAAAAAAAATTCTCTCAGGTTTCTGCGCAAACTCATTTGCATATCGTCAAACACAAAATCTGCCATGAACCAGCGCAATCGGGCAGCGTTTCAAAATGTAATTTAAAAATATTGCTTGATATATTTAAGAGTAGTAATTTGATTAATAGTGGAAAATGGGTTTATCAGAAAAGATAAGCATTTTTAATCAGTGTCTAGTCCACCACCAGTGAGTAATCCGATTTTAAATGATTGAAAATGACTTTTAAAAACTATACTGAACCATTTGAACACAAGAAATAGGAGCAGAAGTAGGCCATTCGGCCCCTCGAGCCTGCTCCGCCATTCAATAAGATCATGGCTGATCTTCTACCTCATCTCCACTTTCCTGAACTATCCCTATATCCCTTTATTCCCTTAACATCCAAAAATCTATCGATCACACCATGAGCTTCAATTAATACATCCCAGCACAGACCGAATCAGGTTAGCATTGAGTAAAATGTAATTTCTCTAGCCTAATGAGGAGTATTTTTCTCTGCACTCAGTGCAGAGAACAATTCTGAAACTTTGCGAATTTGCTTTGTATATGCCTTAAAAGTAATTTGAAAGCTGCAAAGGAGATTTTTACCATTGTTCAAAAAGTTCATCTGCACTCCCGTACAAAATTTACAAAAGCATTTCAGAACATAAGAAATAGGAGCAGGAGTAGGCCATTTGGCCCCTCGAGCCTGCTCTGCCATTCAATAAGATCATGGCTGATCTTCGACCTCATCTCCACTTTCCTGCACTATCCACATATCCCTTGATTCCCTTAATATTCAAAAATCTATCGATCTCTGCCTTGAATATACTCAACGACTGAGCCTCCACAGCACTCTGGGGTAGAGAATTCCAAAGATTCACCACCCTCAGTGAAGAAATTTCTCCTTATCTCAGTCCTAAATGGCCGACCCCTTATTCTAAGACTGTGACCCCTGGTTCTAGACTCCCCAGCAAGGGGAAACATCCTCCCTGCATTTACCCTGTCAAGCCCTGTAAGAATTTTGTATATTTCAATGAGATCACCTCTCATTCTTCTAAACACGAGAATATAGACCTAGTCTACTCAATCTCTCCTCATAGGACAATCCCCCCCATCCCAGGAACCAGTCTGGTGAACCTTCGTTGCACTCCCTCTATGGCAAGTATATCCTTCCTTAGGTAAGGAGACCAAAACTGTTCACAATACTCCCGGTGTCATAAATCGCAAGTAACAACTCCGGAAGTACTACTGGGCGGCCAGCTGGGGCGCCGTCCAGGGAGTATAAATACTCAGGCATGGGCCCATCTTGGGCAGAGACAATCTGGAAACAGGAAGCTAGTGACTGCTAACTAGACCTCCATGTTTTGTTACAAGTTGATTAAAGTCTTGCTTTATGTTCAAGTGCGTAGTGAGTCTTTATTACGTCAATTTAATCAACTTGATATCGTCTCCACGCTTTGGGTGATTCGGAACAACCAGCTGCAACTCGAACCACAGAAGGGAACTAGGGCAAGAAACTGATCCATCATGGAAAAACTCCTTAGACCCGCTCGTCTCGACCTGGACCCGAATGCACCTGCGGCAGCGAAGGTATGGAAGCATTGGTTTCGTACCTTTAGCAACTTTCTTGAAGAATGTGGGGCGGATGTCCCTAATAAGTTACGAATGCTTATCAACTACGTGTCTCCTCATGTGTATGATTATATTGAGGACTGTATAGACTATGACACTGCTATCGAAATCTTACAGCAGCTATATGTCAAGTCCCCAAATGAAATCTTTGCTCGACACCTACTGACCACAACTCGGCAGCAGCCTGGGGAATCACTCGATGAATTTCTCCAGAAACTTCGCAGGCTCAGCAAGGATTGTAACCTTAAAGCAGTTACAGCTGAACAGTATCAAGAGGAACTAATCCACGATTCCTTTATCAATGGGATCGCGTCCCCTTTTATACGTCAGCGCCTGCTGGAAAATAAAACCCTCAATTTACGGGCTGCTTATGACCAGGCGTGTTCCTTGGACTTGGCCAAGAAAAATGCAGACACTTATCTCCCACCACGTGCACGGGCGGCGGCTATCTCCTTTAATGAGTCTTTCGGTAGGTCTCGGGTGGATGCCCCCACTGATGTCGAATCTACTCTAACAGACGACGACCCTACCCTAGAGGCCTTCGCTGATGATGACCCGCCCTAGCAGCATCCTGGCAATCAGGAAGAAAGTGTTTCTTTTGTGGAGGGGCGTGCCATCACAGAAAATTTTGCCCGGCTCGTAATGTGACCTGCAATCATTGCAGCAAGAAAGGACACTTTTCCAAGGTATGCCAGTCACGGGCCTTTGCTAACAAGAAAGGCCGCTCCTCTAAAGTATACCGGTCGAGAGCTCCTGTTAGCTTCACAGCTGCTATCTATGGAGCTGCTCCTCCCCCAGGAACCACTGTTAAGGCTACAGTTGCTGAAGGGAAAATTGCCCCTCCTCCCATCACGGCTGTTTTTCCCCAAAGTTTGTCCCATGCAGCCACGAAGGTTTCAGTAAATGGGCACACTCTAAGCGCGCTAATCGACTCCTGCAGCTCTGACAGCTTCATTAGTAAGCGGGCTGTCAACAGGTTAAAACTGCACATTTATCCCTCGGACAGGGAGATTGCAATGGCTCTGACAACTCTGACCACCAATTCTTCTGGCTTCTGTCTTGTCAACCTCATCCTCAACGGCCGCACGTATCTCTCCACCCGGCTCGGAGTACTCGAAAACTTATGTAGCGATGTGCTTCTGGGACAGGACTTCCAGAAGCAGCACAAGAAGATCACTTTTGAGTTTGGAGGGTCAAGGCCGGAGCTTACCATTTCTAAGGTGCCGTTTTGTGCACTCTCGGCGGCCTTACTCGGTGAACCCTCCCTGTTTGCCAATCTTCCCCCCCCGCTGTAAACCCATAGCCACCAAATCGCGGCGCTTTAGCCAAGACGATCGAGCGTTTATTGAGGCGGAAATCTCTCGCCTTTTAGTCGACGGTATTATCGAGCCATGTTCATCTCCCTGGCGGGCTCAGGTCGTCATCGTGAGGAATCCCTTAAAACAACATAAAAAAACGTCTGTGTATCGATTATTCGCAGACTATTAATCAATATACTGATCTGGATGCCTACCCGCTGCCACGCATAGATGACATGGTCAACAACCTTGCCAAATACAAGGTATTCTCGACCTTCGATTTAAAAAGCGCGTACCGCGTACCATCAGGTGCCACTGCAAGACTCTGACAAGAAGTATACGGCCTTTGAGGCCAATGGTCGGCTTTTCCAGTTTCGCCGCCTTCCATTCGGGGTCACCAATGGGGTGGCCGTCTTCCAACGGGCCATGGATGGCCTAGTCCGGCAAGAGAACTTGACGGATACCTTTCCGTATTTAGACAATATCACTATTGCCGGCCATGATCAAAAGGAGCATGACGCCAATCTTCAGAGATTTTTTGACGTACTCCGCCGTCGCCACTTAACGTTAAACGAATCCAAATCGGTGAAGTCGGTGCCATCGGTGAACATTCTTGGCTACTGGGTGGGCAACGGTGTTATTAAACCGGACCCAGAGCGACTTCGTCCACTTCAGGAGCTCCCTCCCCGACGAACCTCGGCTCTCTTCGTCGGGCACTTGGCATGTTTGCTTATTACGCAAAATGGATACCACACTTCTCCGATAAAATACAGCCCCTGCTCCATGCGAAGTCTTTTCCATTGGAAGCTACGGCTATTTCTGCCTTCAACCTCCTCAAACGACAGCTGGAGAAAGCCACGCTTCGCTCCATTGACGAAAATCTTCCTTTTGTGGTCGAATGCGATGCATCGGAGGTGGCGATCGCCGCTACCTTGAATCAAGGTGGCCGACCCGTGGCATTCCTATCCAGAACCTTGCAGGGTAGCGAGCTCCATTACCCCCCCGTCGAGAAGGAGGCTACGGCCATCATCGAGGCTGTACGCCAATGGGGTCATTTTCTTGCTCGGCGTCATTTTACGCTTATAACTGACCAGCGCTCTGTGGCCTTCATGTTGAATAACCGGAGGCGCACGAAAATCAAAAATAATAAAATTCAACTCTGGAGGATGGAGCTGGCGGCCTTTGGATATACTATCTGTTACCGACCCGGCAAACAGAACGTGGCCCCAGATACCTTCACACGGGCATTTTGCTCCTCAATGTCAACGTCGACTCTGGCGGATTTGCATATGGACTTATGCCATCCTGGTGTGACCCGCATGTTGCACTTTGTGCGCTCCAAAAATCTACCATTTTCAACCGAGGATGTAAAGAAAACATGCTCCTCCTGTAGGATTTGTGCAGAATTGAAACCACAATTCTTTCGCCCATCAGATGGCTTACTCATACATGCAATGCAGCGGCTCAGCATAGACTTTAAAGGGCCATTGCCTTCGTCGACAAGGAACACCTACCTACTTACGATGGTGGACGAGTATTCACGCTTTCCCTTCGCCTTCCCCTGCCCTAATATGCTTACCTCTACGGTAATTAAATGCCTCGATCAGGTCTTTTCCCTTTGCGGGACGGCCAATTTTATCCACACTGATCGGGGTCCCTCCTTTATGTCGAGTGAACTTAAAAGTTATCTCTCCCAACGGGGAATCGCCTCAAGTAGGACGACACCATATCACCCAATCGGTAACAGACAGGTTGAACGATACAATGCCATCATCTGGAACGCTGTCCGTCTGGCACTAAGGTCATGCAACCTGCCGGACCAGCAGTGGGAAACGGTGCTCCCCGACGTGTTACACTCTATCAGGTCTCTTCTCTCCACATCTACTAATGTCACGCCTCATGAGCGATTCTTCAAATTCCGGCGTCGCTCTACACATGGGACGTCTCTACCGTCATGGTTGGTGGCTCCAGGCCTGGTGCTACTCCGGAGGTTCGTCCGGTCTGCCAAAAACGACCCTCTCGTTGACGAGGTGGAGTTAACGGAGGTAAACCCCACATATGCGCACGTACGGTACCCTGATGGCTGGGAGACCACCGTCTCGCTCCGAGATCTGGCTCCCTGCCCAACCGGTCACACGGGCCCGAATGATGAAGGATCCCCCGACAATGATATCAACACTCCGCACCCCTATGAAAATGATGCCCCGCCTGGGACATCGGGGGATCTGCCGGCAACGCTACCGGATCAACTCAGGGAGCTGGACGCTCCCCGTAGGATGGCCACCCGAAACCAGGACGCCGGACAATCTCCAGCCACGACCCGGGATGAGGCCAGCTGAGCACCTGTGGGGACCCGCACCCGGAGTCATGATATTCCCAGTCCTCCACAGGATGATCAAGATGACGCGGACTCTACTGACTTACCGGTACGGGCCAAGCGACCCAGGGACCAGGACACGGTCCGGGGAGACGTGCCTTCCGGTCACAAGCAGAGAGCTAAACGTCTACGGCTATTTCTGGTCCGCCTAGTCCGTTAAAGGAAGACTGGACTTCCAAACCTTTTAGGGAGGAAGAATGTCATAAATCGCAAGTAACAACTCAGGAAGTACTACTGGGCGGCCAGCTGGGGCGCCGTCCAGGGAGTATAAATACTCAGGCATGGGCCCACCTTGGGCAGAGACAATCTGGAAACAGGAAGCTAGTGACTGCTAACTAGACCTCCATGTTTTGTTACAAGTTGATTAAAGCCTTGCTTTATGTTCAAGTGCGTAGTGAGTCTTTATTACGTCACCCGGTGTGGTCTCACCAGGGACCTTTATAATTGCAGTAAGACGTCTTTACTTTTATACTCAAATCCTCTTGTAATAAAGGCCAACATACCATTTTCTTTCCTAATTGCTTGCTGTAGCTGCATATTAACAAGACAAAGGTTGATACATTTTTGGGAATGAAGGGAATTAAGGGATATGGGGATAGTGTGGGAAGGTGGAGTTGAGGTAAAAGAACAGCCATTATCTTGATGAATGGTGGAATGCCTTGCGCTTGCGGTTTATTAGTTCCTGGATCTCCTGGTCGTTCTCGTCAAACCAGTCTTGGTGTTTCCTGGTCGAGTGACCGAGCGTCTCTTCACAGGTGCCGATTATGGAGGCCTTGAGTGCAGACCAGGTGCTGTGGACTCTGTCTCTGAATCACTGGGAGTCATCAGGTTGGTTGTGAGGCGCAGGCTGAATAGGGCTTTCTTAGCAGGGTCTTTGAGTGCTTCAGCGTTGATTTTACTGCGGCATTGCTTCTGTTGCCGCCACTGCTTTGGGGCTACGTTGATGGAGATGACAGAGCGGATTAGGCGGGGGTCTGTCCAGCAGTCGTCAGCTCCTGTCATGGCGCGGGTGGTGCGGACGTCCTTGTGATCCCTCGCTCGGATGATGACGTAGTCCAGCAGATGCTAGTGCTTGGAGCGAGGATGTTGCCATGAAGCCTTGTACTTGTCACTCTGACGGAACAAGGTGTTGGTTATGACAAGGCCATGTTCTAAGCATTTAATCAGGAGGAGGGTACTGTTGGAGTTGGCTTTCCCTACCCCCTCTCTGCCGATCACCCCTCCCCAGAGGTCTGTGTCCTTTCCAACTCTGGCATTGAATTCACCAAGGAGGATCAGCTTGTCGCCCGTTGGCACTCGGGACAGGGATTGTTCGAGGCTGGAGCAGAATTCCTCTTTGGTCTCGTCTGTGGCGTCCAGTGTTGAGGCGTACGCACTGATGACCGTAGCGCACTGGTTCCAGGCTAGGTTGAGCCGTAGAGTCATGAGGCTTTCGTTTATTCCACAAGGGGAGTCTCAGACGTTCAACTAGCTCATTTATGGTAAAGCCTACCCCATGGAGGCGATGTTCTTCAGGTTTGCCTTTCCAGAAGAAGGTGTAACCAGCGCCTTGCTCCTTGAGCTGGCCTTCCCCTGCCCGCTGGGTCTCGCTTAGGGCGACGATGTCTATGTCGAAGCATCTGAGCTCCTGGGCAACGATAGTAGTACGGCGTTCCAGTCTGTCGCTGTTGGGGTTGTCAAGCGCAAGGCATTCCTGATCTGGAAACAGCAACAGAACTCAAGAGCAAGAAAGCAGCTCTACAGACGCCTGAAGGCCGAGGTCCAACAAAAAACTCGCGACCTAAAGAACAGATGGTGGGTGGAGAACGCGCAGGAGATCTAGCAGCTAGCCGACAACCATGACATGCGTGGATTCTATAGCGCAGTCAAGCCCACCTACGGCCCAAGCACCCAAGGTCCCACCCCACTGGGGGCCAAGAACGGAGAGGTACTCATCAAGGACAGAGAGGCAGTCAGTGCCCGCTGGAAGGAGCACTTCGAAGATCTCCTTAACCGAGACACTGTCTTCGACGCGAGTGTCCTCAACTTCATCCCGCAGCATGCTACCCGCCACCACCTCAGCAAAAGCCCAGCCCGGCATGAGGTTGAAAAGGCCATCCGACAACTGAAGCACAAGGCCTCAGGAGCAGATGGAATCCCCGCCGAGGCGCTAAAACATGGCAGAGAAGCACTATTGGTGCAAATATATGAACTAATTTCTCTTATCTGGAAGGAGGAGAGCATGCCAGGGGATCTCAGACGCCGTAATCATGACCATCGTCAAGAAAAGTGACAAGTCCGATTGCGATAATTACAGAGGAGTCTCCCTGCTGTCTGCCACAGGGAAAGTCATCGCAAGAATCCTCCTCAATCGCCTTCACCCAGTGACTGAAGAGCCCCTCCCAGAGTCGCACTGCGGATTCCGCCCACTAAGGGGCACAATGGACATGATCCTTCACCGCACGTCAACTACAAGAGAAATGCAGGGTACAGCACCAACCGCTGTATATGACCTTCTTTGGCCTTCGACACAGTCAACCGTGAGGGATTATGGAGTGTCCTCCTCAAATTCGGCTGCCCTCAAAAGTTTGTCACCATCCTTCGCCTGCTTCACGACGACATGCAAGCCGTGATCCTGACAAACTAATACACCACAGACCCAATTCACGTATGGACCAGGGTCAAGCAAGGCTGTGTCATCACACCAACGCTCTTCTTGATCTTCCTGGCTGCAATTCTCCATCTCACCCTCAGTAAGCTCCCAGCTGGAGTGGAGCTAATCTACAGAACAAACGGGAAACTGTTCAACCTCCGTCACCTCCAGTCCAGATCCAAGGTCGTCCCATCCTCTCTCATCGAATTACAGTATGCAGACGATGCTTGCGTCTGCGCACACTCTGAGGCCGAACTCCAAACCATCGTCAACACCTTCACCGAAGCATACGAGAGCATAGGCCTTACACTAAACATCCGTAAGATAAAGGTCCTCTACCAACCTGCCCCCGCCACACAGTACTGCTCCCCCATTATCAAAATCCATGACGAGGTCTTTGACAATGTGGACCACTTTCCATACCTCGGGAGCCTACTGTCAACAAGGGCAGACATCGATGATGAAGTCCAACACCGCCTTCAGTGTGCCAGTGCAGCCTTCGGTCGCCTGAGGAAGGGAGTGTTTGAAGACCAGGACCTCAAACCCAGCACCAAGCTCATGGTCTACAGAGCAGTAGTGATACCCGTCCTCCTGTATGCTTCAGAGACATGGACCATGTACAGCAGGCACCTCAAAGCAATGGAGAGGTACCACCATCGCTGCCTCTGCAAGATCCTGCAAATCCATTGGCAGGATAGGCGCACCAATGTCAGTGTTCCCACTCAGGCCAACATCCCCAGCATCGAAGTTTTGACCACGCTTGATCCGATGGATGGGCCACATCGTCCGCATGCCCGATACGAGACTCCCAAAACAAGCGCTCTACTCGGAGCTCCAAAATGTCAAGAGAGCCCCAGGTGGGCAGAGGAAACTCTTCAAGGACACCCTCAAAGCCTCCTTGAAAAAGTGCAACATCCTCACGACACCTGAAAATCCCTGGCCCAAGACCGCACAAAGTGGAAGAGAAGCATCCGGGAAGGTGCCGAACACCTTGAGTCTCTTCGCCGGGAACAAGCAGAAGCCAAGCGCAAACAGCGGAAGGAGCGCACGTCAACCCAAGCACCTCACCCACCCGCCCCTTCAACCACCGTCTGCCCCACCTGTGACAGAGACTGTAGGTCCCGCATTGGACTCATCAGTCACCTGAGAACTAATTTTTAGTGTGGATGCAAGTCATCCTCGGTTCCAAGGGACTGCCTAAGAAGAAGAATGGTGGAGCAGGCTCGAAGGACCAAATGGCCTACTCCAGCTCCTATTTCTTATGTTCTTAACTTTGATTCGTGTACAAGGACACCAAGGTCCCCCTGAACACCAACATTTCCCAATCTCTCACCATTTAAAAAATACTCTGCTTTTGTTTTTCCTACCAAAATGGATAACTTCACATTTCTCAACGTTATATTCCATTTGCCATGTTCTTACCCACTCACTTAGCCTGTCTATATCCCCTTGAAGCCTCTTTGCATCCTCCTCACAACTTACATTCCCACCTAGCTTTGTATCATCAGCAAACCTTGGATAGATTACATTTGGTCCCCTCATCCAAATCATTGATGTAGATTGTGAATAGCTGAGGCCCAAGCACTGATCCTTGCGTTCCCCACTAGTTACAGCCTGCCAACCCGAAAATGACCCATTTATTCCTACTCTGTTTTCTGTCCATTAACCAATCCTCGATCCATGCTAGTGTATTACCCCCAATCCCATGAGCCCTAATTTTGTTTAATAACCTCTTGTGTGGCACCTTTTCGAATGCCTTCTGAAAAACCAAATACACCACATCCACTGGTTCCTCCTTATCTATTCTGCTAGTTACAACCTCAAAAAGCTCTACCAGATTTGTCAAACACGATTTCCCTTTCATAAATCTGTGTTGACTCTGCCCAATCCTATTATTATTTTCTATGTGCCCTGTTACCACTTCCTTAATAATAGATTCTAGCAATTTCCCTAGTTATTTAGGGGTACTGTAGTCAGTTTCTTCGTAAATTAAAATAAATTATATTCAAAAGCTTTTAAAATGGGCCTAGTAGTGTCCTTGCACCCAAAAGAACCAGCTTAATTTGAAAAGCCTCCTCGAAGGCCCGCAAACAGGCGCAGTTAGCGGAAACTCCCAATGGTGATTAATTGGATCCAGGTGTGGCCAGTTTTGTGGGTGCTTCCAGCACGATGTTTTATAAAGTAACACAACAGATCGTGGAAACTCGATTTGCACTGGACTTAATTTGCGCTCGAAATTTCGATCTTTCGCGCCGTTGACGCCGATTTTATGCGAATTACACCGAAAAAAAAAATCAGCCCAACTGAAAGGAAATTCTGCCCCACTTGTGGGCTGCCACTTTGCCGGACATCTTTCGCAGTTACTCTCCGACTTCAGCCTCCGGCACTCGCGGGCCACATATTCCAGACCCTTCTCTCCGTGGCTCGCGGACCCTCTGCTCTCGCGGTGTTTGACAGTTCTCCGTCTCTTGCTCGCGCTGCTCCAGTCAGTTCCCGCGCGATGTCTCCTGCCCGCGCGGCTCTCGCGGTGTTTGGATTTGGCGCCAGGCTGGGAGCGGTACCGCGTGCCGCGGGTGTGGGTGAGGCGGGGCCGGCGCGGGCTCCTGGCGAGCGGCTCCGGCAGCTGCTGAGGGGCCAGGCCGGGCACCATGCTGGAGGATTTCTACTCGGACTTTTTCCCGGTTTCTCTTGCCGGGCCTGGGGCCCAGGGGCTGCGGGAATCGTGCAGTCCCTCGTCAAACACGGCGCCGGTCAGCCGCCAGGCCGCCTGGGGGGTGCAGCGCCACCCGGAGCCGCAGCAGAGCCAGAGTTCGGCGGCAGAGGAGGAGGAGGAGGCGCTCCTGTGCCGGGAGACGTTGCTGAGGGTGGCCGGCTGCCCCTGGGTTGGCGAGGGAGAGGTGGGCCGGCCGGCTGCCCGGGGCCGGAGTCGGCGGCCACAAGCCCAGCCCGCCTTGCCAGGAGGAGACCCGAGCGCCGGCTTCAAACGGCAGCGTCCAGCCGGCCAGGAGCGGCGCGGCCCGGCCAAGGTGCCCCGCCCGGCAGCGCCCACCGCCAGCAGAGGCGCGTCCCCGGACAGCGGCCAGCCGCGGAGCCCCGAGCTCCTGGTGCCGGACTCGGATTACATGGACGAGGCGGAAAGCGAGTCCAAGTGGCGGCACTGCCGGCGGACACCACAAGCCGGCGGCCCATCGCCTCCACACCAGCAGCCTGCGGGAGGCGGAGAGCCCGGCGGCCGGGCGCCGCCAACACCCCGGGGGGATCCCCGAGCCGGTCTGGGACCTGCCGCCGGAGGGGAAGCAGCGGCTCTGAGGCTCCAGGCCGAGTTGTGGGGCGCTGCCGACCCAGCGCGCCCGGGGTTGTGGCCGGAGGGCGAAGAGGCGATTGGAGGCTGCGGAAGATCCGCCTCCCCGCGCTCGCTGGCTGACCTGGAAGACCAAGTGCTGACAGACTGCTGGCTTCCAGAGGAGTAAAGGCAGCTGGAGCTCGCCACTCACAGACATGAGCTACACCGCGTCCAATATATTTATTACTCAATGTGTGTGGCTGACAATGCTTCAACTACCGCGCTATATTTACCATCATTACCAGAGGAGCTACGAAAAGTCGCATTCCTTCAAGTTATAGCTGTTATTGAAACTTTACACACACAACATCTGACTCCATCCGGAGCGTAGGGTTGTTACAAAACTTAATTGGTATCAACCCGAATTATTGACAGTATTGGTATGATGAACAGTGTGTAGATGTTTGGATCTGATGAGTCTTGCTAAAATGACCAGTTGGAATTCAAATTAACTTTTGCATCTGTAGAAAAATAATCCAACTTCAAGTGGTCTGTAATCCCCATACAAAGACAAAGCTACATCTATGAACCAATTTATAAATAATCGATTTAACTGGCTTTTCATTCAGCCAGCCAGTTCTGACAGGGCACCATACTGTACATTTCTACACTTATTAGATCCAACCATTCAGTCTCTGTTTTAGAGAAAACCGTTGTCTTTGTTGCAATAGCGCAAGCGCCACTGTAATATGAAATTGGTATCCTACCTATTTCATTTATGTTTTGCTTTACTTTTAAGCACAGTATACAATATTCTACTTTAAACAGCACTTTCAATGTTGCATTTCAATTTTTGAAATGGTATTTTATTATATAAAATCAGTTTATTCATGTTATTTTTGGTTAACTGTTAATTTATTCCATGTACAGATGGTTAATATTTTGAAATGCGCGAATGATTTATATTTTAGTAAAAAATTTGAATGTGACTTGACATTAACCTACTTCCTGTTAGTAAGGTGTGTAAAGTTGTAATCTATACTGTACCTGATAACTAATACATTTTAAAATATATATATATATATATATTGCTATGATTTATTGAGATGAAATGACACATTAGCTCAAGAGCTAAAGATGCCAGGTCAATAACTTATCAAGAAGGCTTGATGATATTGCCTAGTTTAGTTTCAAACAACCAGCTGCTCAACTTGGTAATCACATGAACTATACTAAATCAAATAGGTGGTAAAGATGACTTATTGCAGTCAGTAATTTGACCATTCTACAGTGCACCTATCCACCCAAGTGATGGAATATTGAAATCCTGTTTGATAGGCGTGGAGAACATCTGCATCTTGTTCTTGGACACAGTTTAAAGCCATTAATGCCACTGGCCTTGATGAGGGTGACCTACTTCGTTCCTGAGTCCATCTTCTACAGCTTCACAGAGGTTATTCCAGGTGTCAGTCTTCTACAGATTAAGACTGGAGCAACATCACAGATGTTGTTATGACTTAAGGCAAATGCCCATGTTTGTGCTAGGAATACAAGCCATTGTTTCTGCAATTCATTATTCTGCATCAATCTACAACACGTGTATGGAACATTGGTGCAAAGTGTGATGTACTGTATCTTCACCTTTTAGAACTATCACCAAATACTGTTATTAATTTTAACTCTGCTCTTGTGTAGAGAAGTTCAAGTTCAGTTAAGCATTACTTGCTGAACTCGAGTTGCTGGCATTTCCCTATTTGTATTTGTGCACAAATTGAGAACATAAATGTTGGAATGCAAAAATATGAATTCCACTACACTTCATGGCATTTCAGAAGACAAATACTTTCAGCCAAGCCAGATATTTTTTGTAACATACTAAACTATTGAATAGGTTCATGTATGAATAGAGTTTGTTATAGATACTGAAATCAGTACAAACCAGCGATCTGAAACCAGTTCACAAATGGTTATATGGGCAAACCTGCCAGATGAGATCCTGCAAACACTTTCTTACATAGCCTCTCAACCCCTCAAAGATGATCAAAATGAGTTTGAGACCGCAGTGACCATGAAACACATCACCTAATACCTCACCTTTTGTACTGTGCAAGACCAACATCTTCCTTGTTGGACATCCATTCTTCCCCCTCCATAAACTGCAATTTGTCTAAAGTGTAGCTACCCATATCCTGTCTTACACAAGGTCCCATTTGTCCACCATCCCTATCCTCACTGAGGTACATTTGCTCCCTGTTCCACTTGCATTGAATTTGAAATCTTCATTCTCATCTTCAAAGGCCTCCTTGGCCTTGCCCCAGTCTAACCCCTGCAACCTCCTCCATCTTTATATCTCCACTCACATCCTGAGGTCTTTTGAATTTGACCTTTTGTGCACTTCACCCTCCCTTCTGTCCACCAAAGAAGGCAGAGCCTTCAGCCAACTCAGTCCAGCTCTCTGGAACTCTTCCCAAATCTTGTCTCTCTATTTTTCCTTCCACTATTAAAAACCTTCTCAAAACGCCTTTTGACCATGCTTTTACTCCCCTCTCTTAATTTCCTCATTAAGGCTCAGTGTCCATCCCTTTAATTTATTTTTTCTTCCTCCCCCTTCTGCTTTGGGATATTTTCTACATTAAAGGTTCCATATTAATGCACATTATCTTCATTGAATATGCTGAGCAGCTCCATTTCTGTGTGGAAGTAGCGACAAAGCTTTGTTCCCTGCTGCAAACTGATTTACAGAGACCAACAACAAGTGCAATACTCTTTCCATAGCCATGAAAGTCATTACGGCTTTTAAGTTTTCATGCAACATGGTCCTTCCAGACCACCGCTAGGGATGTCTGCTGGATAAGCCATTCTGCAGTTCATAACTTTATAAAGCAAATGATTGATGTAATATTTGCCAGGGAAAATACCTTTATCACTTTCCCAGTGGAAAGAAGATGCCAAATGGAGACAACAAAGATTTTTTGCCACATGGTAGGCATCTCAAGAGTCCAAGGCATCATAGATTAAATTGACGTGGCCATCAAGGCTCCATGCATCAACTCAAATGCTTACACGAACAGGAAGGGGCACCACTGCATTAATGTACAGGTAGTTTCTGACCTTGAAATGAGATCCTGCATGATTCAGGAAGCACCCATGACATTTTTATTATTGTGCAGTCCACAGTGCCTGCATTATATGACAATTCTGTAAGAATGAATGGATGGCTGTTGGGAGACAAAGGCTGCCCTTTGCAGCCTTGGCTTATGACCCCAATTAGAAACCTCCACACAACAGCAGACTGCAAAAAGAATGAGGCGTATGCCACCAACTGAATTACAGTCAAGCACACCATAGATGCTGATCCATCGATTCCATTGTTTGGACTGCTCAAGTTGGGTGGTGCTCTACAGCCTATCCAAAATTGTCATTGTCTGCTGTAAGTGGCATAATTTTGCCATCCAACAATGAATGAACATGTAGCAAGATGATGAGCCCATGGGGTTGCAGGTCTACAGGAAGAGGATGAGCAAGTGAGGGATGGTGACATGGAGGGAGATGATGTACAGGCAGGGAGATTGGCACGGAATTATGTGAATTAGAGTTAGTTTCAGTAATAGACACATCTCGCCACTGGTTAACTTAGTTGCTGCTACTAAAAACCAAACATGTTCCCCCAAAAACATGCCATACATTGCCTCTGCTGAAGCTGAACTGCCATATGTCAACCCACTCCCAGGACTTCGTATCATTCCACAGCCTGACTCAACTAGCATTGTCTAAAATAGATTTTTAAAAATACAATTATTTTGTGATACTTATATGAAAAATGTGCTCTAAGCCCTATGCCCTTGCTTCTCCTTGGTGACCCTGTACAGTGTGCTTGTTCTATCATGTAATCTATAGCTCAGTCCAAGTGCTCCGTGAGCTGGAGTAACGGTGGTGGCCTGCTGCTTTTGTATTTTGTAAGCTTTCTGGGATAGTGGTAGCCTTAAAACTTCTGGATGCAAGGTCAAGAGATGCCCTGCAACAGCTGGAGCCATGTCTAACAGTGCAGTGGCTGGGAGTGCCTGCCTTCTGACAGTTCATCAATTCTTTGAGGGGCCTGGCTGGAGTGGGAGGATTTAGAAAGTATGTCATTGTATGAATGATCATACTAAATGGAGGAAACTTGTTGGGTGGTAGCACCACATCTCCTAACTCACCTTTGCCCTCAACAGATAAATGAACAAATAGAGCAAGGGTCAGCTCCTCAAACTCAGTTGTTTCAGCACATCTAGCACACTGCCTGTCCTTGTTTCAGCACATCTAGCACACTGCCTGTCCTGGTTCTCTCCTGATGGTTGGGAACTGCCTTGAACTATAAGCAGAGCACATTTATGAAGATGTGATCAAGTGTCTGTGCAGTACCCCTATGTTCAGATCATCTACCTCCCTGCGCCAGGCTTTTTCAAATTAACTTGCATAGTATTGTTCTGCTAGTACTCCTTTGCAGGTTAGCTACAAAGGCTATACGCATTGTATTATTGATTCCCACGGCAATTGTGCCATGCAGCTTCTGCTGAATGAAGGATTAAATGCTCTGAGTACCCTTTGAGGGTGCAGCAGGTAAACATTTTCATTGGGTCCACACCATGTATGAAGGAAGAGTACACATGTATACAAAGGTGCCTATGACAAAAATGAAGCAGATCTGTCTTGTTTTAGCTTTGTAGAGGTTCCAGTAATTCAGTCCTCTACCTTGCAGAGGCTGAACGCCAACTCTGACACCTCCTCCTACCTCCCCCTGGACCATGACCCCACCACCAAATATCAAGCCATCGTTTACCAGACTATCACTGAGCTCACCTCCTCTGGAGATCTTCCCTCCACGGCCTCCAACTTCATAATCCCCCAACCCTGCACAGCCCCTTCTACCTCCTTCCCAAGATCCACAACCAGGACTGCCCTGGTTTCAGCCTGTTCTTGTCCCACGGAACTGATTTCTTCCTATCTTGACTATTTTTTCCCTCTTGTCCAGTTTCTTCCCACCTACATCTGCGATTCTTCCAACGCCCTCCACCACTTTAACAGTTTCCGGTTTCCTGGCCCTAACCATTTCCTTTTCACTATGGACGTCCAATCCCTCTACACCTCCATCCCCCACCATGACGGCCTAAGGGCCCTCTGCTTCTTCCTTGAACAGAGGCCCAACCAGTCCCCATCCACCACCACCCTCCTCTGCCTGGCTGAACTTGTTCTTAAATTGAACAAATTCTCCTTTGACTCCACTCACTTCCTCTAAATAAAAGGTGTTGCTATGAGTACTCGTATGGGTCCTAGCCAATATTCCCTCTAATTTATTTTGGTGTGCAGTCTGTTTAAGTTCGGTCCTTTTAAGTTCAGTCCGCAAGCGTGACCCTGAGCTTCCGGTCATTTTAATTCTCCGCCCGACTCCCTCTCTGTCCTTGGCCTCCTACAGTATTCTAATGAAGCTCAAGGAACAGCACCTCATTTTTCGATTAGGCACTTTACAACCTTCCAGACTCGACATTGAGTTCAACAATTTCAGATCATAACCACTACTCCCAGTTTTTCGGACAGCAGCTGTTGGTAAGGATTCTGCTATTCCCATTTACACCTCTAGAGTCAGCTTTTGTTTCTTAACTTGTCCCATTACCATCCCCTTTTGCCTTGCACCATCATCCCTTCTGTCATTTAATCTTTCTTGCCTTCCACCCTATCACAGACCTTCCCTTTCATTCTTTCCTCCCCTCCCCCTTTCCCTGCCTCTGCACTTGCTTAAAACCTGTTACATCTCTAACTTTTTCCAGTTCTGATGAAAGGTCATCGACCTGAAATGTTAACTTTGTTTCTCTCTCCACAGATGCTGCCTGACCTGCTGAGTATTTCCAGCATTTTCTGTTTTTATTTCAGATTTCCAACATCCACAGTATTTTGCTTTTCCATTAATTCAGTCAATAGTTGTAAGGTGTGTTACAAATTCAGATCTATTGTAGATACCTTCTCAGGTCCATTGGCGTCAGTCACTCCCCTAATTGGTCTGAGCATCATTCTTTTATGGGAATCGACTTACACTGCCCTGTGTCTACTTGTATGATAACGGGACTCGAGGGGTGTAACAATGAAACCCTCTTGTGGTCTGAACAGGATCTCCCTGTCTTTTGCATGTTTATTTCTTCAATCAGTCCAAAGGTGGACCGATTTCCAGCATCTGCAGTATTTTGCTATCGTCCTAGACGAGAGGAAGCTTGCTTCACATCATTAAGTGGCTTTATTCCATTAAGGTGAACATACAGTGCAACAGATATGATCAGATTCACTTAGCTCAATGGTAAAGCTTATCTTTGCATAATGATATAGAAATATGGGTTATACCAGCTTTGGTAATTGTTCTTGCTATGTGTAGAAGAACCTGATAAGTAGAATGAAGAATACTGTAGTTCTGAATATCTTCTTATTGTGTGAAACATCATCATCAGGAGCTTTCAATTTTCAATCAGAGTGGTTAGAATGTGGAACTTTCTACCACATGGAGTACTTGAGGCAAATAGCATAGATGCATTTAAGAGGAAGCTAGATAAATACATGAGGGAGAACAGAATAGAAGGATATGTTGATAGGGTGAGATAAAGTAAGATAGGAGGAGGTTTGTGTGGAGCATAAACACCGTTACAGACCTGTTGGGCCGAATGGCCTGTTTCTGTGCTGCAAATACGATATAATACTACGTAATTTATGAAAATACTCAGAAAAGAAATAAGGCATTTCTGTATAAACATGGTCAAGCAACGTTAGCTTTAAGAAACTATCTGATCATGATTTGAGATATCTAGTTGCCAGGCTGGTGTTTTGTATGTTGCCAAAAAATGTTCTTTTCTTCAGTCACTTAAAATAAGTCACCTGATATTTTTATGGGTGCTCCAAAACAAGCCAGCCAACCTGCAAAGTATAATGGATTTTTTTTTAAAGAGAACGCTAATTTATTGACTACGTGCCTTTGCATTGTGTGTGCCTCTATTCAATTTAGTAAAGAGCAATGTGTGAATATTTGGCAGCAATGACTTATTGTAGTTAGAAGTCGCACAACACCAGGTTATAGTCCAACAGTTTTATTTGAAATCACAAGCTTTCGGAGCTGCTGCCCCTTCGTCAGGTGAAGTCTCTGACGAAGGGGCAGCAACTCCGAAAGCTTGTGATTTCAAATAAAACTGTTGGACTATAACCTGGTGTTGTGCGACTTCTCACTTTTGTCCACCCCAGTCCAACACCGGCATCTTCGCATTATTGTAGTTAAACAGTTAGTGGGGAAAATTGAAAAAGTAAAAATGTACTCAATTTCACCAGCACTTTTACTGAAAGGTTCTATGTTCTCAGTCAATGTTCTGGTATTTTTTTTAAAGTAACAAAATCTGCTTGAAGCGGATTTAATAATATTAAGCAGCTGTGAATACCTAATGGCTCGGTTTCCACAGGGATGTAGCCTATTGATTTTTGGCAAAATTTGAAAGTTGGCAAAAAGCTAGTACAGCATCAAAGCCTAGAAATTACTGTTGGTGTGCTAATCAGGGGTTAAGTGAGGGTTGCTTATGATTTTTGAATATTACAGTATTACAGAGCGTACTTGTTAACCTCTGTTTCTGCTGTTTTATGGAGCTGTGCACATTAATGCCCATACAATGGGCCATTCAATGAAGAAGCAGAATCAATAATACTGAATAGCATTTGTAAAGTGCAATAAGCAGCCAGTTAAAGCTCTAAAATAATTCAGTGAAACTCAGGACAGCTATTTACAGTTTCCCTCATCACTAGAGTCTTCCAGGCAAAGGAAAGTGAGGTACATCCTTCAGGTATGGAAATTCATGCTAGAAGGAGCAGAGGGACAGAGTTTATGAAACTGGTGATCACCCCTCTCCACCACAAGTGTCTGGTGGATCAGGAATGGGAGAAGGTAGCAGAAAGGTGTAAGGCTGTGTCCATACATAAAAAAATGCTTCTTCAATTTATATTATGTAATATGCCCCTAAAACTGTGCAGCTGTATGATACTTACTATTCTATGTGCTTTCAGTAATCCTGTACTATTGTGCTGATTGTAGGACAAGATGTCATTTAACCAGCAGGAACAGGCTGGCACAGGTGATATCCCAAAAGAAAGCCCCGAGCCATTTTGAGACGCCTACTTTTGATATCATTAGACAGGTGAGTATCGAAGGGGCACAGATAAAGTGGATAGAAAGGACCTATTTCCCTTAGCAGAGGGGTCAAAAACCAGGGGGCACAGATTTAAAGTAATTGGGGGAAGGTTTAGAGGGGATTTGAGGGGAAATTTCTTCACCCAGAGGGTTGTGGGGGTCTGGAACTCACTGCCTGAAAGGGTGGTAGAGGCAGGAACCCTAACCACATTTAAAAAGTACTTGGATGTGCACTTGGGATGCTCTAACCTGCAGGGCTACTGTAGGGGGTGGTGTGTGGGTCAGCCTCACCACTGACTTCTGAGCGGTTCGAATCGCTCCCACTCCCTTGATTCTAGACCTTGGGCTTATTTGGGGGTTGTGACAAAAGTGCAGCAGACAACTGGTTTTGGTGCAAGAAACTTTGATCTTTATTCAAGAAAGAAAATACAACACAACAATCTTATACTCTAATAAAAATGGGGAACATTTTAATACATACGAGGAAATACAGTAGAAAATACCTCGCCCCTCCCGATCCCACTTCCTAGCTAAGTTGGACTCTAGAGGACCAGGGATAATGCTCACCAAACGAATCCTTGACAGTTGAGCTGGTTCGCGGTTTCGGGGTTCGCTGGATGTGTTGGTCGGTGTCTGCCGTACCCCGGACGCGGTAGAGGACTTCGACTGCTGGTCAGTCTTCGCGAGTCTGCTGATGCGGTCGGGTGCGTTTTGGATTTATGGGGTGAGTACCCACTTTCCTTCTGTAGAGATAGGGTTTAGGGTTCCTTTTAAGTAAAAATCTTACCCGGGGGTAAGTCAGGAATAGATTGTAGAGTGGAAAACTTTCGAATCTTCGGTTTTCTCTTGAGTTGTTTTTCTTTGGTCGCGGTGGCTCGATATTACCAGGTTGGTTGGTGGTAATATTTTGTTGGTAGTTTCGTAAGGCTCTTGTTGCCGCGATGTGTCCGATGATGTCCTGGGTCACTGAAGCTGTTGAACTTGGGTGTACGGTAGAATGCTGCCCCGTCTCGATGCTCCGGTTTCTTCTTGTGTGTTGCTTCTAGAGAGAACTGACTTCTTGAGAAAACAGGCCTTCAATTATACTTTGAGGGGCCTTCTAATCTGCGCGCCAAATCAGACCCCGTTTATTGTTTGATTTGGGCGGGCTCGTTAATGGTAACTTGATTAGAAATGTGTAAAATGGTTTCGGGATGCTGTACTGATTATTCAATGAGCTGTTGAGCTCCTAGTTAATTGTCATAGCTATACTCAGGTTTCGAGTCTCCTGTCTGAGCCCGAGATTTCTATGTAGGTTGGTGAGGTGATTTGCATTATGCATGTTTTGGATGGGTCCTGTGCTTTGGGTGGGGACTGCTCCTCCGTGGGTCGATTGTTAGGATGTTAATGTCTGATAGGGGCTGAGTGAGGTCACACAGTTCCCCAGACAATTTGATTTACTCCAATACCCAAACTGTCTTTACAGAGGTTGATCCCATTCCTTGTTGTAGCCTTTTCTCCCTTTACAGGCCCAACATGCCTTTTAAAAATGCCAAATCTTGGTTTCCGACCTTGAATCTCCCTTTGTTAGGCCCAATGCGTGTTTTATCATCCTGAAGCTTGTTAGAAAGAGTCCAAAGTCATTTTCCTTAGGGTTTTCTTCTAGCTTTGGGGGAATCTGTGAATTTTGAGAATCTTACACTACGGACCAAGAGCTGGGAAGTGGGATTAGGCTGGATAGCTCTTTGTTGGCCGGCGCGGACACGATGGGCCGAAATGGCCTCCTTCCGTGCTGTAACTTTCTATGATTCTATGAAGGAGTGAGGAATGGTAAAACCAGAGGCTCCCCCTGAGCTCATGGGTAGTAAAATCTATGGACGGAAACTCACAAGCTGTGCACCTAGTGTCCTGAAATGCACTCTCTGTGAGTGACATTTCTTGCTGATTGCGCCAGATCACAAAATCACCCCAATAATGTTGTCCTACTAAGTGTCTGTCACACAGACAGACACCCAATTTAAGTACTATCACTGTGAATATCATGTAATTAAAGTAGCAGCTTAAGTTGGATTAACATTGTGTTTTCTTAGGAGTGGCTTCACTCTGTCTTCCAATCCTGAGCAACCATTCACTGCCATCAGCTCTGCCTAGCACAGCTACACACACCCCAGAGGATGTAGGTAGCAAGACTGAGGAGGAAGCACAGGGAGAATCACAGTGCAGAGGTTCAGCATAGTTCATGTTTTTGCTGCATTATGGATTTTAAACCAATAAAGGAGGAGGTGGGCTCAGACAGAAATAAAAATAAAAATAGCCTAAAGAATGAAAACAGGGATGAGACCGAAGTCCAGGTCATCAATAGTGTTAAAGGTAATATAAATACTTCAGGTTCAGAAAACAATATAGGAAATAACAACAAAATAACTGATCAAAATACAACAGACGTGATAAAAAAGCAAGGAGTGTGATAAGTTAAAATATGTTAAAAACATTGGGGCATAAGGGTCTATGGCTAAATGAAAAGTTCTATGCACTAATGCACGAAGCGTAAGAAATAAAACAAGTGAATTAGAAGCGCAAAACGGTATGACGTAGTGGCCATCACTGAGACCCGGTTACAAGCTGGGCATGACTGGGGGATAAATATTCCACGTTATAAGGTCTTTAGAAAGGACAGGCAAAGTGGAAAAGGAGGAGTAGCAATAATGACAAGGGACACTATTGAAGCAATAGGAAGGGGTGATAGCAGTAAAGGTGAGCAGGCAGTAAAAACTCTATGGGTAGAATTGAGGAATAGATAAGGATGCAAGACTTTGGTGGGACTTGTTTATAAACCTATATAGCAGTGATGAAGTAGCGGGATACATAAACACAGAGATCAGAGAAGCTTGTTGCAAAAATAGAGTAGTTAGAATGGGAGACTTTAATTTTCACGTAGACTGGGGTAATCCGAACAGCTCGACTTCGAAAGGCAGCAAATTTCTTGAGTGTATTTGGGACAGTTTTCTAGAAAAATATGTTCTTGAACCAACAAGGGAATAGGCCATCTTAGATTTAATAATGAGTAATGAACCAGAATTAGTCAATAAACTAACGGTAAGGGAATACAGAGCTGACAGTGACCATAATAAGAACATAAGAACATAAGAAGGGAATAGGCCATATTACAGAATTTGATATTAGGTTTGAGAGGGAGAAGGGTGAGTCACGAACCAAGGTTTTAAATTTAGGTAAGGCTGACTTTAGAGGGATGAGGCAGGAATTGACCATAATAGACAGGGCAGAACTATTAACGGATAAAACTACAGATGAACAAAGGGCGGTGTTCAAAAAAAGATTTTGTAGAATACAAGAGCTGTACATACCCCTAAAGGGCAAGAGCCCTACTTGTGTAATTAAACAAACTTGGTCAATAAGGGAAATGAGGGATAGTATAAAACTAAAAGGGCTTATACGAAGGCAAAGAACAGTAGAGATCCTACAGACTGGGAGATAAATAAAGAACAGCAAAGGGATACAAAGTGGTAAGAGCTGCAAAAAGGAATATGAGAAAAAGGATGTGAGGGATATCAAGGACAACACTAAAGGTTTTTACAAATATATTAAAAGACAGTGGCTAAGGGTAATGTGGGCCCCTTAATGACAGACACAGGTGATATCGTAATTGGAAATCAGGAAATGGCAGACTTACTAAATAGCTACCTTACATCAGTTATCACATTAGAGGATGCGGATAAAATACCAGAGATACAAGGAAAACTAAAAATAGATGAAGGGGAGGAACTAACTAGATTCAATATAAATTTAAAAAAAAGTGATGAAGAAATTAGTGAGATTACAGATAGACAAATCTCCAAGACCTGATGATTTCCATCCCAAGGTGTTAAAAGTAGGTGAGGAAATTTTTGATGCGTTAGCCATGATCTTCCAAAACTCTCTTGATTCAAGAATTGTCCCCTTGGATTGGAAAACTGTCAATGTCACTCCACTATTTAAGAAGGGTAGGAGAGATAAATAAGGAAATTATAAGCCTATTAGTCTAACGTCAATTGTGGGGAGTTACTAGAATCTGTTATTAGGGACAGAATGACTCAGCATTTGGACAAATATGAGTTGATCAGAGAGCCAGCATGGATCTGTAACAGGTAAGTCATGTCGAATGAACCTAGTTGAATTTTTTGAGGAGGTAACTAATGTGGTAGATAAGGGAAAGTCTATGGATGTTATTTGTATGGACTTCCAGAAGGCATTCAGTAAGGTTCCACATAAGAGACTGTTAACAAAAATGTGAGTGCATGGAATTGGAGGTAATCTATTGGCTTGGATAGGGAATTGGTTAGGACGTAGGAGACAGAGAGTAGGGATAATGTGTTCAATGTGGGAAAGTGTGAGGTCATCCACTTTGGACCCAAGAAAGATAGATCAGTGTATTTTCTAAATGCCGAGAAGCTAGGAACTGTGGATGAGCAGAGAGATTTAGGGGTCCACAGAAATCACTAAAAGCTAGTGGCCAGGTACAAAAAAATAACTAAAAAGGCTAATGGAATGTTGGCCTTTATCTCAAGGGGCTGGAATACAAAGGGGTGGAAGTTATGTTCCAGCTGTACAGAGTTCTCGTTGGACCCCATCTGGAGTACTGCATTCAGTTCTGGGCATCGCACCTCAGAAAGGATATATTGGCCCTGGAGGGGGTGCAGTGCAGATTCACCAGAATGATACTGGGGCTAAAAGGGTTAAATTATGAGGAAAGGTTGCAGAGATTAGACTTGTATTCTCTTGAATATAGAAGATTAAGGGGTGATCTAATTGAGGTGTTTAAGATGATCAAAGTTGATAGGGTAGATAAAGAAAAACTATTTCTTCTTATAGGGAGTCCAGAACAAGGGGGCATAACCTTAAAATAAGAGCTAGGTCGTTCAGGAGTGATGTGAGAAAGCACTTCTTCACACAAAGGGTAGTGGAGATCTGGAACTCTCTCCCCCAAAAAGCTGTTGAGGCTAAGTCAATTGAAAATTCAAAACTGAGATTGATAGGCAAGGGAATTAAGGGATACGGAACCAAGGCAGGGAGATGGGGTTAAGATACAAATCAGCCATGATCTAATTGAATAGTGGAATAGGCTCGAAGGGGCTGATGGCCTACTCCCGTTCCTATGTTCCTAGAACTCACTGGGCCTGCTTAAAAATAGAGATTTTTGTTTGGACAGGATCATCAAGTATAGAGCGTTCCACTACCCACATCAATGCAGTCTTCCATTAATGTTTTTACTTTTTAATTTTTTAAATTTTGTTCCTGGGATGTGGGGATCGCTGGCAAGGCAAGCATTTATTGCCCATCCCTACTTGTCCTTGAGAAAAATGAGAAGTCGCACAACACCAGGTTATAGTCCAACAGTTTTATTTGAAATTACGAGCTTTCGGAGCTCTGCTCCTTCGTCAGTGACCTCACTGTACCTGACGAAGGAGCAGAGCTCCGAAAGCTCGTAATTTCAAATAAAACTGTTGGACTATAACCTGGTGTTGTGCGACTTCTCAATTCTCAAGGAAAGTAGGGATGGGCAATAAATGCTTGCCTTGCCAGCGATGCCCACATCCCAGGAACATTTTTAAAAATTTAACAAGGTAAAACATTAATGGAAGGACTGCATGATGTGGGTAGTGGTAAGCTCTATACTTGATGATCCTGGTTCAAACAAAAATCTCTATTTTTTAAGCAGGCAGTGAGTTAAAGGACTTAGGAACGGGAGTAGGCCATCAGCCCTTCGAGCCTATTCACCTATTCAATTAGATCATGGCTGATTTGTATCTTAAACCCCATCTCCCTGCCTTGGTTCCGTATCCCTTAATTCCCTTGCCTATCATCTCAGTTTTGAATTTTCAATTGACTTAGCCTCAACAGCTTTTTGGGGGAGAGAGTTCCAGATCTCCACTACCCTTTGTGTGAAAGAAGTGCTTTCTCACATCACTCCTGAACGACCTAGCTCTTTTTTTAAGGTTATGCCCTTGTTCTGGACTCCCTATAAGAAGAAATAGTTTTTCTTTATCTACCCTATCAACTTTGATCATCTTAAACAACCTCAATTAGATCACCCCTTAATCTTCTATATTCAAGAGAATACAAGTCTAATCTCTGCAACCTTTCCTCATAATTTAACCCTTTTAGCCCAGTATCATTCTGGTGAATTGCACTGCACCCCCTCCAGGGCCAATATATCCTTTCTGAGGTGCGATGCCCAGAACTGAATGCAGTACTCCAGATGGGGTCCAACGAGAACTCTGTACAGCTGGAACATAACTTCCACCCCTTTGTATTCCAGCCCTTGAGATAAAGGCCAACATTCCATTAGCCTTTTTAGTTATTTTTTTGTACCTGGCCACTAGCTTTTAGTGATTTCTGTGGACCCCTAATCTCTCTGCTCATCCACAGTTCCTAGCTTCTCGGCATTTAGAAAATACACTGATCTATCTTTCTTGGGTCCAAAGTGGATGACCTCACACTTTCCCACATTGAACACATTATCCCTACTCTCTGTCTCCTACGTCCTAACCAATTCCCTATCCAAGCCAATAGATTACCTCAATTCCATGCACTCACATTTTTGTTAACAGTCTCTTATGTGGAACCTTACTGAATGCCTTCTGGAAGTCCATACAAATAACATCCATAGACTTTCCCTTATCTACCACATTAGTTACCTCCTCAAAAAATTCAACTAGGTTCATTCGACATGACTTACCTGTTACAGATCCATGCTGGCTCTCTGATCAACTCATATTTGTCCAAATGCTGAGTCATTCTGTCCCTAATAACAGATTCTAGTAACTCCCACAATTGACGTTAGACTAATAGGCTTATAATTTCCTTATTTATCTCTCCTACCCTTCTTAAATAGTGGAGTGACATTGACAGTTTTCCAATCCAAGGGGACAATTCTTGAATCAAGAGAGTTTTGGAAGATCATGGCTAACGCATCAAAAATTTCCTCACCTACTTTTAACACCTTGGGATGGAAATCATCAGGTCTTGGAGATTTGTCTATCTGTAATCTCACTAATTTCTTCATCACTTTTTTTTAAATTTATTGAATCTAGTTAGTTCCTCCCCTTCATCTATTTTTTAGTTTTCCTTGTATCTCTGGTATTTTATCCGCATCCTCTAATGTGATAACTGATGTAAGGTAGCTATTTAGTAAGTCTGCCATTTCCTGATTTCAATTACGATATCACCTGTGTCTGTCATTAAGGGGCCCACATTACCCTTAGCCACTGTCTTTTAATATATTTGTAAAAACCTTTAGTGTTGTCCTTGATATCCCTCACATCCTTTTTCTTCATATTCCTTTTGCAGCTCTTACCACTTTGTATCCCTTTGCTGTTCTTTATTTATCTCCCAGTCTGTAGGATCTCTACTGTTCTTTGCCTTCGTATAAGCCCTTTTAGTTTTTACTATCCCTCATTTCCCTTATTGACCAAGTTTGTTTAATTACACAAGTAGGGCTCTTGCCCTTTAGGGGTATGTACAGCTCTTGTATTCTACAAAATCTTTTTTTGAACACCGCCCTTTGTTCATCTGTAGTTTTATCCGTTAATAGTTCTGCCCTGTCTATTATGGTCAATTCCTGCCTCATCCCTCTAAAGTCAGCCTTACCTAAATTTAAAACCTTGGTTCGTGACTCACCCTTCTCCCTCTCAAACTAATCAAATCTGTAATATATTCTGTATTATTATGGTCACTGTCAGCTCTGTATTCCCTTACCGTTAGTTTATTGACTAATTCTGGTTCATTACTCATTATTAAATCTAAGATGGCCTATTCCCTTGTTGGTTCAAGAACATATTTTTCTAGAAAACTGTCCCAAATACACTCAAGAAATTTGCTGCCTTTCGAGTCGAGCTGTTCGGATTACCCCAGTCTACGTGAAAATTAAAGTCTCCCATTCTAACTACTCTATTTTTGCAAACAAGCTTCTCTGATCTCTGTGTTTATGTATCCGCTACTTCATCACTGCTATATAGGTTTATAAACAAGTCCCACCAAAGTCTTGCATCCTTATCTATTCCTCAATTCTACCCATAGAGTTTTTACTGCCTGCTCACCTTTACTGCTATCACCCCTTCCTATTGCTTCAATAGTGTCCCTTGTCATTATTGCTACTCCTCCTTTTCCACTTTGCCTGTCCTTTCTAAAGACCTTATAACGTGGAATATTTATCCCCAGTCATGCCCAGCTTGTAACCGGGTCTCAGTGATGGCCACTACGTCATACCGTTTTGCGCTTCTAATTCACTTGTTTTATTTCTTACGCTTCGTGCATTAGTGCATAGAACTTTTCATTTAGCCATAGACCCTTATGCCCCAATGTTTTTAACATATTTTAACTTATCACACTCCTTGCTTTTTTATCACGTCTGTTGTATTTTGATCAGTTATTTTGTTGTTATTTCCTATATTGTTTTCTGAACCTGAAGTATTATATTACCTTTAACACTATTGATGACCTGGACTTCGGTCTCATCCCTGTTTTCATTCTTTAGGCTATTTTTATTTTTATTTCTGTCTGAGCCCACCTCCTCCTTTATTGGTTTAAAATCCATAATGCAGCAAAAACATGAACTATGCTGAACCTCTGCACTGTGATTCTCCCTGTGCTTCCTCCTCAGTCTTGCTACCTACATCCTCTGGGGTGTGTGTAGCTGTGCTAGGCAGAGCTGATGGCAGTGAATGGTTGCTCAGGATTGGAAGACAGAGTGAAGCCACTCCTAAGAAAAACCAATGTTAATCCAACTTAAGCTGCTACTTTAATTACATGATATTCACACAGTGATAGTACTTAAATTGGGTGTCTGTCTGTGTGACAGACACTTAGTAGGACAACATTATTGGGGTGATTTTGTGATCTGGCGCAATCAGCAAGAAATGTCACTCACAGAGAGTGCATTTCAGGACACTAGGTGCACAGCTTGTGAGTTTCCGTCCATAGATTTTACTACCCATGAGCTCAGGGGGAGCCTCTGGTTTTACCATTCCTCACTCCTTCATAGAATCATAGAAAGTTACAGCACGGAAGGAGGCCATTTCGGCCCATCGTGTCCGCGCGGCCAACAAAGAGCTATCCAGCCTAATCCCACTTCCCAGCTCTTGGTCCGTAGTGTAAGATTCTCAAAATTCACAGATTCCCCAAAGCTAGAAGAAAACCCTAAGGAAAATGACTTTGGACTCTTTCTAACAAGCTTCAGGATGATAAAACACGCATTGGGCCTAACAAAGGGAGATTCAAGGTCGGAAACCAAGATTTGGCATTTTTAAAAGGCATGTTGGGCCTGTAAAGGGAGAAAAGGCTACAACAAGGAATGGGATCAACCTCTGTAAAGACAGTTTGGGTATTGGAGTAAATCAAATTGTCTGGGGAACTGTGTGACCTCACTCAGCCCCTATCAGACATTAACATCCTAACAATCGACCCACGGAGGAGCAGTCCCACCCAAAGCACAGGACCCATCCAAAACATGCATAATGCAAATCACCTCACCAACCTACATAGAAATCTCGGGCTCAGACAGGAGACTCGAAACCTGAGTATAGCTATGACAATTAACTAGGAGCTCAACAGCTCATTGAATAATCAGTACAGCATCCCGAAACCATTTTACACATTTCTAATCAAGTTACCATTAACGAGCCCGCCCAAATCAAACAATAAACGGGGTCTGATTTGGCGCGCAGATTAGAAGGCCCCTCAAAGTATAATTGAAGGCCTGTTTTCTCAAGAAGTCAGTTCTCTCTAGAAGCAACACACAAGAAGAAACCGGAGCATCGAGACGGGGCAGCATTCTACCGTACACCAAGTTCAACAGCTTCAGTGACCCAGGACATCATCGGACACATCGCGGCAACAAGAGCCTTACGAAACTACCAACAAAATATTACCACCAACCAACCTGGTAATATCGAGCCACCGCGACCAAAGAAAAACAACTCAAGAGAAAACCGAAGATTCGAAAGTTTTCCACTCTACAATCTATTCCTGACTTACCCCGGGTAAGATTTTTACTTAAAAGGAACCCTAAACCCTATCTCTACAGAAGGAAAGTGGGTACTCACCCCATAAATCCAAAACGCACCCGACCGCATCAGCAGACTCGCGAAGACTGACCAGCAGTCGAAGTCCTCTACCGCGTCCGGGGTACGGCAGACACCGACCAACACATCCAGCGAACCCCGAAACCGCGAACCAGCTCAACTGTCAAGGATTCGTTTGGTGAGCATTATCCCTGGTCCTCTAGAGTCCAACTTAGCTAGGAAGTGGGATCGGGAGGGGCGAGGTATTTTCTACTGTATTTCCTCGTATGTATTAAAATGTTCCCATTTTTATTAGAGTATAAGATTGTTGTGTTGTATTTTCTTTCTTGAATAAAGATCAAAGTTTCTTGCACCAAAACAGTTGTCTGCTGCACTTTTGTCACAACCCCCAAATAAGCCCAAGGTCTAGAATCAAGGGAGTGGGAGCGATTCGAACCGCTCAGAAGTCAGTGGTGAGGCTGACCCACACACCACCCCCTACAGTAGCCCTGCAGGTTAGAGCATCCCAAGTGCACATCCAAGTACTTTTTAAATGTGGTTAGGGTTCCTGCCTCTACCACCCTTTCAGGCAGTGAGTTCCAGACCCCACAACCTCTGGGTGAAGAAATTTCCCTCAAATCCCCTCTAACCTTCCCCCAATTACTTTAAATCTGTGCCCCCTGGTTTTTGACCCCTCTGCTAAGGGAAATAGGTCCTTTCTATCCACTTTATCTGTGCCCCTTCGATACTCACCTGTCTAATGATATCAAAAGTAGGCGTCTCAAAATGGCTCGGGGCTTTCTTTTGGGATATCACCTGTGCCAGCCTGTTCCTGCTGGTTAAATGACATCTTGTCCTACAATCAGCACAATAGTACAGGATTACTGAAAGCACATAGAATAGTAAGTATCATACAGCTGCACAGTTTTAGGGGCATATTACATAATATAAATTGAAGAAGCATTTTTTTATGTATGGACACAGCCTTACACCTTTCTGCTACCTTCTCCCATTCCTGATCCACCAGACACTTGTGGTGGAGAGGGGTGATCACCAGTTTCATAAACTCTGTCCCTCTGCTCCTTCTAGCATGAATTTCCATACCTGAAGGATGTACCTCACTTTCCTTTGCCTGGAAGACTCTAGTGATGAGGGAAACTGTAAATAGCTGTCCTGAGTTTCACTGAATTATTTTAGAGCTTTAACTGGCTGCTTATTGCACTTTACAAATGCTATTCAGTATTATTGATTCTGCTTCTTCATTGAATGGCCCATTGTATGGGCATTAATGTGCACAGCTCCATAAAACAGCAGAAACAGAGGTTAACAAGTACGCTCTGTAATACTGTAATATTCAAAAATCATAAGCAACCCTCACTTAACCCTGATTAGCACACCAACAGTAATTTCTAGGCTTTGATGCTGTACTAGCTTTTTGCCAACTTTCAAATTTTGCCAAAAAATCAATAGGCTACATCCTGTGGAAACCGAGCCATTAGGTATTCACAGCTGCTTAATATTATTAAATCCGCTTCAAGCAGATTTTGTTACTTTAAAAAAAATACCAGAACATTGACTGAGAACATAGAACCTTTCAGTAAAAGTGCTGGTGAAATTGAGTACATTTTTACTTTTTCAATTTTCCCCACTAACTGTTTAACTACAATAATGCGGAGATGCCGGTGTTGGACTGGGGTGGACAAAAGTGAGAAGTCGCACAACACCAGGTTATAGTCCAACAGTTTTATTTGAAATCACAAGCTTTCGGAGTTGCTGCCCCTTCGTCAGAGACTTCACCTGACGAAGGGGCAGCAGCTCCGAAAGCTTGTGATTTCAAATAAAAACTGTTGGACTATAACCTGGTGTTGTGCGACTTCTAACTACAATAAGTCATTGCTGCCAAATATTCACACATTGCTCTTTACTAAATTGAATAGAGGCACACACAATGCAAAGGCACGTAGTCAATAAATTAGCGTTCTCTTTAAAAAAAAATCCATTATACTTTGCAGGTTGGCTGGCTTGTTTTGGAGCACCCATAAAAATATCAGGTGACTTATTTTAAGTGACTGAAGAAAAGAACATTTTTTGGCAACATACAAAACACCAGCCTGGCAACTAGATATCTCAAATCATGATCAGATAGTTTCTTAAAGCTAACGTTGCTTGACCATGTTTATACAGAAATGCCTTATTTCTTTTCTGAGTATTTTCATAAATTACGTAGTATTATATCGTATTTGCAGCACAGAAACAGGCCATTCGGCCCAACAGGTCTGTAACGGTGTTTATGCTCCACACAAACCTCCTCCTATCTTACTTTATCTCACCCTATCAACATATCCTTCTATTCTGTTCTCCCTCATGTATTTATCTAGCTTCCTCTTAAATGCATCTATGCTATTTGCCTCAAGTACTCCATGTGGTAGAAAGTTCCACATTCTAACCACTCTGATTGAAATTGAAAGCTCCTGATGATGATGTTTCACACAATAAGAAGATATTCAGAACTACAGTATTCTTCATTCTACTTATCAGGTTCTTCTACACATAGCAAGAACAATTACCAAAGCTGGTATAACCCATATTTCTATATCATTATGCAAAGATAAGCTTTACCATTGAGCTAAGTGAATCTGATCATATCTGTTGCACTGTATGTTCACCTTAATGGAATAAAGCCACTTAATGATGTGAAGCAAGCTTCCTCTCGTCTAGCGTTGACTCGGTCCACCTTTGGACTGATTGAAGAAATAAACATGCAAAAGACAGGGAGATCCTGTTCAGACCACAAGAGGGTTTCATTGTTACACCCCTCGAGTCCCGTTATCATACAAGTAGACACAGGGCAGTGTAAGTCGATTCCCATAAAAGAATGATGCTCAGACCAATTAGGGGAGTGACTGACGCCAATGGACCTGAGAAGGTATCTACAATAGATCTGAATTTGTAACACACCTTACAACTATTGACTGAATTAATGGAAAAGCAAAATACTGTGGATGTTGGAAATCTGAAATAAAAACAGAAAATGCTGGAAATACTCAGCAGGTCAGGCAGCATCTGTGGAGAGAGAAACAAAGTTAACATTTCAGGTCGATGACCCTTTCATCAGAACTGGAAAAAGTTAGAGATGTAACAGGTTTTAAGCAAGTGCAGAGGCAGGGAAGGGGAGGGGAGGAAAGAATGAAAGGAAGGTCTGTGATAGGGTGGAGGCAAGAAGAGATTAAATGACAGAAGGATGATTGGGGCAGAGGCAAAAGGGGAGGTAATGGGACAAGTAAGAAACAAAAGCTGACTCTAGAGGTGTAAATGGGAATAGCAGAATCCTTACCAACAGCTGCTGTCCGAAAAACTGGGAGTAGTGGTTATGATCTGAAATTGTTGAACTCAATGTCGAGTCTGGAAGGTTGTAAAGTGCCTAATCGAAAAATGAGGTGCTGTTCCTTGAGCTTCATTAGAATACTGTAGGAGGCCAAGGACAGAGAGGAGTCGGGCGGAGAATTAAAATGACCGGAAGCTCAGGGTCACGCTTGCGGACTGAACTTAAAAGGACCGAACTTAAACAGACTGCACACCAAAATAAATTAGAGGGAATATTGGCTAGGACCCATACGAGTACTCATAGCAACACCTTTTATTTAGAGGAAGTGAGTGGAGTCAAAGGAGAATTTGTTCAATTTAAGAACAAGTTCAGCCAGGCAGAGGAGGGTGGTGGTGGATGGGGACTGGTTGGGCCTCTGTTCAAGGAAGAAGCAGAGGGCCCTTAGGCCGTCATGGTGGGGGATGGAGGTGTAGAGGGATTGGACGTCCATAGTGAAAAGGAAATGGTTAGGGCCAGGAAACCGGAAACTGTTAAAGTGGTGGAGGGCGTTGGAAGAATCGCAGATGTAGGTGGGAAGAAACTGGACAAGAGGGAAAAAATAGTCAAGATAGGAAGAAATCAGTTCCGTGGGACAAGAACAGGCTGAAACCAGGGCAGTCCTGGTTGTGGATCTTGGGAAGGAGGTAGAAGGGGCTGTGCAGGGTTGGGGATTATGAAGTTGGAGGCCGTGGAGGGAAGATCTCCAGAGGAGGTGAGCTCAGTGATAGTCTGGTAAACGATGGCTTGATATTTGGTGGTGGGGTCATGGTCCAGGGGGAGGTAGGAGGAGGTGTCAGAGTTGGCGTTCAGCCTCTGCAAGGTAGAGGACTGAATTACTGGAACCTCTACAAAGCTAAAACAAGACAGATCTGCTTCATTTTTGTCATAGGCACCTTTGTATACATGTGTACTCTTCCTTCATACATGGTGTGGACCCAATGAAAATGTTTACCTGCTGCACCCTCAAAGGGTACTCAGAGCATTTAATCCTTCATTCAGCAGAAGCTGCATGGCACAATTGCCGTGGGAATCAATAATACAATGCGTATAGCCTTTGTAGCTAACCTGCAAAGGAGTACTAGCAGAACAATACTATGCAAGTTAATTTGAAAAAGCCTGGCGCAGGGAGGTAGATGATCTGAACATAGGGGTACTGCACAGACACTTGATCACATCTTCATAAATGTGCTCTGCTTATAGTTCAAGCAGTTCCAACCATCAGGAGAGAACCAGGACAGCAGTGTGCTAGATGTGCTGAAACAAGGACAGGCAGTGTGCTAGATGTGCTGAAACAACTGAGTTTGAGGAGCTGAACCCTTGCTCTATTTGTTCATTTATCTGTTGAGGGCAAGGTGAGTTGAGGAGATGTGGTGTCTACCACCCAACAAGTTTCCTCCATTTAGTATGATATTCATACAATGACATACATTCTAATCCTCCCACTCCAGCCAGCCCCTCAAAGAATTGATGAACTGTCAGAAGGCAGGCACTCCCAGCACTGCACTGTTAGACATGGCTCCAGCTGTTGCAGGGCATCTCTTGACCTTGCATCCAGAAGTTTTAAGGCTACCACTATCCCAGAAAGCTTACAAAATACAAAAGCAGCAGGCCACCACCGTTACTCCAGCTCACGGAGCACTTGGACTGAGCTATAGATTACATGATAGAACAAGCACACTGTACAGGGTCACCAAGGAGAAGCAAGGGCATAGGGCTTAGAGCACATTTTTCATATAAGTATCACAAATAATTGTATTTTAAAAAATCTATTTTAGACAATGCTAGTTGAGTCAGGCTGTGGAATGATACGAAGTCCTGGGAGTGGGTTGACATATGGCGAGTTCAGCTTCAGCAGAGGCAATGTATGGCATGTTTTTTGGGGAACATGTTGGTTTTTAGTAGCAGCAACTAAGTTAACCAGTGGCGAGATGTGTCTATTACTGAACTACTACTCTAATTCACATAATTCCGTGCCAATCTCCCTGCCTGTACATCATCTCCCTCCATGTCACCATCCCTCACCTTGCTCATCCTCTTCCTGTAGTCCTGCAACCCCATGGGCTCATCATCTTGCTACATGTCATTCATTGTTGGATGGCAAAATTATGCCACTTACAGCAGACAATGACAATTTTGGATAGGCTGTAGAGCACCACCCAACTTGAGCAGTCCAAACAATGGGAATCGATGGATCAGCATCTATGGTGTGCTTGACTGTAATTCAGTTGGTGCATACGCCTCATTCTTTTTGCAGTCTGCTGTTGTGTGGAGGTTTCTAATTGGGGTCAGAAGCCAAGGCTGCAAAGGGCAGCCTTTGTCTCCAACAGCCATCCATTCATTTTACAGGAATTGTCATATAATGCAGGCACTGTGGACCTGCACAATAATAAAAATGTCATGGGTGCTTCCTGAATCATGCAGGATCTCATTTCAAGGTCAGAAACCTACCTGTACATTAATGCAGTGGTGCCCCTTCCTGTTCGTGTAAGCATTTGAGTTTATGCATGAGCCTTGATGGCCACGTCAATTTAATCTATGATGCCCTGGACTCTTGAGATGCCTACCATGTGGCAAAAAATCTTTGTTGTCTCCATTTGGCATCTTCTTTCCACTGGGAAAGTGATAAAGGTATTTTCCCTGGCAAATATTACATCAATCATCTTGCTTTATAAAGTTATGAACTGCAGATGGCTTGTCCAGCAGACATCCCTAGCGGTGGTCTGGAAGGACCATGTTGCATGAAAACTTAAAAGCCGTCATGACTTCGATGGCTATGGAAGAGTATTGCACTTGTTGTTGGTCTCTGTAAATCAGTTTGCAGCAGGGAACAAAGCTTTGTCGCTACTTCCACACAGAAATGGAGCTGCTCAGCATATCAATGAAGATAATGTGCATTAATATGGAACCTTTAAGTAGAAAATATCCAAAGCAGAAGGGGGAGGAAGAAAAATAAATTAAAGGATGGACACTGAGCCTTAGTGAGGAAATTAAGAGAGGGGAGTAAAAGCATGGTCAAAGGCGTTTTGAGAAGGTTTTTAATAGTGGAAGGAAAATAGAGAGACAAGATTAGGGAAGAGTTCCAGAGAGCTGGACTGAGTTGGCTGAAGGCTCTGCCTTCTTTGGTGGACAGAAGGAGGGTGAAGTGCACAAAAGGTCAAATTCAAAAGACCTCAGGATGTGAGTGGAGATATAAAGATGGAGGAGGTTGCAGGGGTTAGACTGGGCAAGGCCAAGGAGGCCTTTGAAGATGAGAATGAAGATTTCAAATCAATGCAAGTGGAAACAGGGAGCAAATGTACCTCAGTGAGGATAGGGATGGTGGACAAATGGGACCTTGTGTTAGACAGGATATGGGTAGCTACACTTTAGACCAAATTGCAGTTTAGGAGGGGGAAGAATGGATGTCCAACAAGAAGATGTTGGTCTTGCACAGTACAAAAGGTGAGGTATTAGGTGATGTGTTTCATGGTCACTGCGGTCTCAAACTCATTTTGATCATCTTTGAGGGTTGAGAGGCTATGTAAGAAAGTGTTTGCAGGATCTCATCTGGCAGGTTTGCCCATATAACCATTTGTGAACTGGTTTCAGATCGCTGGTTTGTACTGATTTCAGTATCTATAAACAAACTCTATTCATACATGAACCTATTCAATAGTTTAGTATGTTACAAAAAATATCTGGCTTGGCTGAAAGTATTTGTCTTCTGAAATGCCATGAAGTGTAGTGAATTCATATTTTTGCATTCCAACATTTATGTTCTCAATTTGTGCACAAATACAAATAGGGAAATGCCAGCAACTCGAGTTCAGCAAGTAATGCTTAACTGAACTTGAACTTCTCTTACACAAGAGCAGAGTTAAAATTAATAACAGTATTTGGTGATAGTTCTAAAGGTGAAGATACAGTACATCACACTTTGCACCCAATGTTCCATACACGTGTTGTAGATTGATGCAGAAATAATGAATTGCAGAAACAATGGCTTGTATTCCTAGCACAACATGGGCATTTGCCTTAAGTCATAACCTACATCTGTTGATGTTGCTCCAGGTCTAATCTGTAGAAGACTGACACCTGGAATAACCTCTGTGAAGCAGTAGAAGATGGACTCAGGAACGAAGTAGGTCACCCTCATCAGGCCAGTGGCATTAATGGCTTTAAAACTGTGTCAAGAACAAGATGCAGATGTTCTCCACGCCTATCAAACAGGATTTCAATATTCCATCACTTGGGTGGATAGGTGCAACTGTAGAATGGTCAAATTACTGACTGCAATAAGTCTCTTTACCACCTATTTGATTTAGTATAGTTCATGTGATTACCAAGTTGAGCAGCTGGTTGTTTTGAAACTAAACTAGGCAATATCATCAAGCCTTCTTGATAAGTTATTGACCTGGCATCTTTAGCTCTTGAGCTAATGTGTCATTTCATCTCAATAAATCATAGCAATATAGATATATATATATTTTAAAATGTATTAGTTATCAGTACAGTATAGATTACAACTTTACACACCTTACCTAACAGGAAGTAGGTTAATGTAAGTCCACATTCAAATTTTTTACTAAAATATAAATCATTCGCGCATTTCAAAATAATTAACCATCTGTACATGAATAAATTAACAGTTAACCAAAAATAACATGAATAAACGATTTTATATAATAAATACCATTTCAAAAATTGAAATGCAACATTGAAAGTGCTGTTTAAAGTAGAATATTGTATACTGTGCTTAAAAGTAAAGCAAAAACATAAATGAAATAGGTAGGATACCAATTTCATATTACAGTGGCGCTTGCGCTATTGCAACAAAGACAACGGTTTTCTCTAAAACAGAGACTGAATGGTTGGATCTAATAAGTGTAGAAATGTACAGTATGGTGCCCTGTCAGAACTGGCTGGCTGAATGAAAAGCCAGTTAAATCGATTATTTATAAATTGGTTCATAGATGTAGCTTTGTCTTTGTATGGGGATTACAGACCACTTGAAGTTGGATTATTTTTCTACAGATGCAAAAGTTAATTTGAATTCCAACTGGTCATTTTAGCAAGACTCATCAGATCCAAACAATCTACACACTGTTCATCATACCAATACTGTCAATAATTCGGGTTGATACCAATTAAGTTTTGTAACAACCATACGATCCCGGATGGAGTCAGATGTTGTGTGTGTAAAGTTTCAATAACAGCTATAACTTGAAGGAATGCGACTTTTCGTAGCTCCTCTGGTAATGATGGTAAATATAGCGCGGTAGTTGAAGCATTGTCAGCCACACACATTGAGTAATAAATATATTGGACGCGGTGTAGCTCATGTCTGTGAGTGGCCGAGCTCCAGCTGCCTTTACTCCTCTGGAAGCCAGCAGTCTGTCAGCACTTGGTCTTCCAGGTCAGCCAGCGAGCGCGGGGAGGCGGATCTTCCGCAGCCTCCAATCGCCCTCTTCGCCCCTCCGGCCACAACCCCGGGCGCGCTGGGCCGGCAGCGCCCCACAACTCGGCCTGGAGCCTCAGGCCGCTGCCTTCCCCTCCGGGCGGCAGGTCCCAGACGGCTCGGGATCCCCCCGGGGTGTTGGCGGCGCCCGGCCGCCGGGCTCTCCGCCTCCCGCAGGCTGCTGGTGTGGAGGCGATGGGCCGCCGCTTGTGGTGTCCGCCGGCAGTGCGCCACTTGGACCTCGCTTTCCGCCTCGTCCATGTCATCCGAGTCCGGCACCAGGAGCTCGGGGCTCCGCGGCTGGCCGCTGTCCGGGGACGCGCCTCTGCTGGCGGTGGGCGCTGCCGGGCGGGGCACCTTGGGCGGGCCGCGCCGCTCCTGGCCGGCTGGACGCTGCCGTTGAAGCCGGCGCTCGGGTCCTCCTCCTGGCAAGGCGGGCTGGGCTTGTGGCCGCCGACTCCGGCCCCGGGCAGCCGGCCGGCCCACCTCTCCCCTCGCCAACCCAGGGGCAGCCGGCCACCCTCAGCAACGTCTCCGGCACAGGAGCGCCTCCTCCTCCTCCTCTGCCGCCGAACCTCTGGCTCTGCTGCGGCTCCGGGTGGCGCTGCACCCCCCAGGGGGCCTGGCGGCTGACCGCGCCGTGTTTGACGAGGGACTGCACGATTCCCGCAGCCCCTGGGGCCCCAGGCCCGGCAAGAGAAACCGGGAAAAAGTCCGAGTAGAAATCCTCCAGCATGGTGCCCGGCCTGGCCCCTCAGCAGCTGCCGGAGCCGCTCGCCAGGAGCCCGCGCCGGCCCCGCCTCACCCACACCCGCGGCACGCGGTACCGCTCCCAGCCTGGCGCCAAATCCAAACACCGCGAGAGCCGCGCGGGCAGGAGACATCGCGCGGGAACTGACTGGAGCAGCGCGAGCAAGAGACGGAGAACTGTCAAACACCGCGAGAGCAGAGGGTCCGCGAGCCACGGAGAGAAGGGTCTGGAATACGTGGCGCGCGAGTGCCGGAGGCTGAAGTGAGGAAGTCGGAGAGTAACTGCGAAAGATGTCCGGCAAAGTGGCAGCCCACAAGTGGGGCAGAATTTCCTTTCAGTTGGGCTGATTTTTTTTTCGGTGTAATTCGCATAAAATCGGCGTCAACGGCGCGAAAGATCGAAATTTCGAGCGCAAATTAAGTCCAGTGCAAATCGAGTTTCCACGATCTTTTGTGTTACTTTATAAAACATCCTGCTGGAAGCACCCACAAAACTGGCCACACCCGGATCCAATTAATCACCATTGGGAGTTTCCGCTAACTGCGCCTGTTTGCGGGCCTTCGAGGAGGCTTTTCAAATTAAGCTGGTTCTTTTGGGCGCAAGGACACTACTAGGCCCATTTTAAAAGCTTTTGAATATAATTTATTTTAATTTACGAAGAAACTGACTACAGTACCCCTAAATAACTAGGGAAATTGCTAGAATCTATTATTAAGGAAGTGGTAACAGGGCACATAGAAAATAATAATAGGATTGGGCAGAGTCAACACAGATTTATGAAAGGGAAATCGTGTTTGACAAATCTGGTAGAGCTTTTTGAGGTTGTAACTAGCAGAATAGATAAGGAGGAACCAGTGGATGTGGTGTATTTGGTTTTTCAGAAGGCATTCGAAAAGGTGCCACACAAGAGGTTATTAAACAAAATTAGGGCTCATGGGATTGGGGGTAATACACTAGCATGGATCGAGGATTGGTTAATGGACAGAAAACAGAGTAGGAATAAATGGGTCATTTTCGGGTTGGCAGGCTGTAACTAGTGGGGAACGCAAGGATCAGTGCTTGGGCCTCAGCTATTCACAATCTACATCAATGATTTGGATGAGGGGACCAAATGTAATCTATCCAAGGTTTGCTGATGATACAAAGCTAGGTGGGAATGTAAGTTGTGAGGAGGATGCAAAGAGGCTTCAAGGGGATATAGACAGGCTAAGTGAGTGGGTAAGAACATGGTAAATGGAATATAACGTGGAGAAATGTGAAGTTATCCATTTTGGTAGGAAAAACAAAAGCAGAGTATTTTTTAAATGGTGAGAGATTGGGAAATGTTGGTGTTCAGGGGGACCTTGGTGTCCTTGTACACGAATCAAAGTTAAGAACATAAGAAATAGGAGCTGGAGTAGGCCATTTGGTCCTTCGAGCCTGCTCCACCATTCTTCTTCTTAGGCAGTCCCTTGGAACCGAGGATGACTTGCATCCACACTAAAAATTAGTTCTCAGGTGACTGATGAGTCCAATGCGGGACCTACAGTCTCTGTCACAGGTGGGGCAGACGGTGGTTGAAGGGGCGGGTGGGTGAGGTGCTTGGGTTGACGTGCGCTCCTTCCGCTGTTTGCGCTTGGCTTCTGCTTGTTCCCGGCGAAGAGACTCAAGGTGTTCGGCACCTTCCCGGATGCTTCTCTTCCACTTTGTGCGGTCTTGGGCCAGGGATTTTCAGGTGTCGTGAGGATGTTTGCACTTTTTCAAGGAGGCTTTGAGGGTGTCCTTGAAGAGTTTCCTCTGCCCACCTGGGGCTCTCTTGACATTTTGGAGCTCCGAGTAGAGCGCTTGTTTTGGGAGTCTCGTATCGGGCATGCGGACGATGTGGCCCATCCATCGGATCAAGCGTGGTCAAAACTTCGATGCTGGGGATGTTGGCCTGAGTGGGAACACTGACATTGGTGCGCCTATCCTGCCAATGGATTTGCAGGATCTTGCAGAGGCAGCGATGGTGGTACCTCTCCATTGCTTTGAGGTGCCTGCTGTACATGGTCCATGTCTCTGAAGCATACAGGAGGACGGGTATCACTACTGCTCTGTAGACCATGAGCTTGGTGCTGGGTTTGAGGTCCTGGTCTTCAAACACTCCCTTCCTCAGGCGACCGAAGGCTGCACTGGCACACTGAAGGCGGTGTTGGACTTCATCATCGATGTCTGCCCTTGTTGACAGTAGGCTCCCGAGGTATGGAAAGTGGTCCACATTGTCAAAGACCTCGTCATGGATTTTGATAATGGGGGAGCAGTACTGTGTGGGCGGGGGCAGGTTGGTAGAGGACCTTTATCTTACGGATGTTTAGTGTAAGGCCTATGCTCTCGTATGCTTCGGTGAAGGTGTTGACGATGGTTTGGAGTTCGGCCTCAGAGTGTGCGCAGACGCAAGCATCGTCTGCATACTGTAATTCGATGAGAGAGGATGGGACGACCTTGGATCTGGACTGGAGGTGACGGAGGTTGAACAGTTTCCCGTTGTTCTGTAGATTAGCTCCACTCCAGCTGGGAGCTTACTGAGGGTGAGATGGAGAATTGCAGCCAGGAAGATCAAGAAGAGCGTTGGTGTGATGACACAGCCTTGCTTGACCCTGGTCCATACGTGAATTGGGTCTGTGGTGTATTAGTTTGTCAGGATCACGGCTTGCATGTCGTCGTGAAGCAGGCGAAGGATGGTGACAAACTTTTGAGGGCAGCCGAATTTGAGGAGGACACTCCATAATCCCTCACGGTTGACTGTGTCGAAGGCCAAAGAAGGTCATATACAGCGGTTGGTGCTGTACCCTGCATTTCTCTTGTAGTTGACGTGCGGTGAAGGATCATGTCCATTGTGCCCCTTAGTGGGCGGAATCCGCAGTGCGACTCTGGGAGGGGCTCTTCAGTCACTGGGTGAAGGCGATTGAGGAGGATTCTTGCGATGACTTTCCCTGTGGCAGACAGCAGGGAGACTCCTCTGTAATTATCGCAATCGGACTTGTCACTTTTCTTGACGATGGTCATGATTACGGCGTCTGAGATCCCCTGGCATGCTCTCCTCCTTCCAGATAAGAGAAATTAGTTCATATATTTGCACCAATAGTGCTTCTCTGCCATGTTTTAGCGCCTCGGCGGGGATTCCATCTGCTCCTGAGGCCTTGTGCTTCAGTTGTCGGATGGCCTTTTCAACCTCATGCCGGGCTGGGCTTTTGCTGAGGTGGTGGCGGGTAGCATGCTGCGGGATGAAGTTGAGGACACTCGCGTCGAAGACAGTGTCTCGGTTAAGGAGATCTTCGAAGTGCTCCTTCCAGCGGGCACTGACTGCCTCTCTGTCCTTGATGAGTACCTCTCCGTTCTTGGCCCCCAGTGGGGTGGGACCTTGGGTGCTTGGGCCGTAGGTGGGCTTGACTGCGCTATAGAATCCACGCATGTCATGGTTGTCGGCTAGCTGCTAGATCTCCTGCGCGTTCTCCACCCACCATCTGTTCTTTAGGTCGCGAGTTTTTTGTTGGACCTCGGCCTTCAGGCGTCTGTAGAGCTGCTTTCTTGCTCTTGAGTTCTGTTGCTGTTTCCAGATCAGGAATGCCTTGCGCTTGACAACCCCAACAGCGACAGACTGGAACGCCGTACTACTATCGTTGCCCAGGAGCTCAGATGCTTCGACATAGACATCGTCGCCCTAAGCGAGACCCAGCGGGCAGGGGAAGGCCAGCTCAAGGAGCAAGGCGCTGGTTACACCTTCTTCTGGAAAGGCAAACCTGAAGAACATCGCCTCCATGGGGTAGGCTTTACCATAAATGAGCTAGTTGAACGTCTGAGACTCCCCTTGTGGAATAAACGAAAGCCTCATGACTCTACGGCTCAACCTAGCCTGGAACCAGTGCGCTACGGTCATCAGTGCGTACGCCTCAACACTGGACGCCACAGACGAGACCAAAGAGGAATTCTGCTCCAGCCTCGAACAATCCCTGTCCCGAGTGCCAACGGGCGACAAGCTGATCCTCCTTGGTGAATTCAATGCCAGAGTTGGAAAGGACACAGACCTCTGGGGAGGGGTGATCGGCAGAGAGGGGGTAGGGAAAGCCAACTCCAACAGTACCCTCCTCCTGATTAAATGCTTAGAACATGGCCTTGTCATAACCAACACCTTGTTCCGTCAGAGTGACAAGTACAAGGCTTCATGGCAACATCCTCGCTCCAAGCACTAGCATCTGCTGGACTACGTCATCATCCGAGCGAGGGATCACAAGGACGTCCGCACCACCCGCGCCATGACAGGAGCTGACGACTGCTGGACAGACCCCCGCCTAATCCGCTCTGTCATCTCCATCAACGTAGCCCCAAAGCAGTGGCGGCAACAGAAGCAATGCCGCAGTAAAATCAACGCTGAAGCACTCAAAGACCCTGCTAAGAAAGCCCTATTCAGCCTGCGCCTCACAACCAACCTGATGACTCCCAGTGATTCAGAGACAGAGTCCACAGCACCTGGTCTGCACTCAAGGCCTCCATAATCGGCACCTGTGAAGAGACGCTCGGTCACTCGACCAGGAAACACCAAGACTGGTTTGACGAGAACGACCAGGAGATCCAGGAACTAATAAACCGCAAGCGCAAGGCATTCCACCATTCATCAAGATAATGGCTGTTCTTTTACCTCAACTCCACCTTCCCACACTATCCCCATATCCCTTAATTCCCTTCATTCCCAAAAATGTATCAACCTTTGTCTTGTTAATATGCAGCTACAGCAAGCAATTAGGAAAGAAAATGGTATGTTGGCCTTTATTACAAGAGGATTTGAGTATAAAAGTAAAGACGTCTTACTGCAATTATAAAGGTCCCTGGTGAGACCACACCGGGTGACGTAATAAAGACTCACTACGCACTTGAACATAAAGCAAGGCTTTAATCAACTTGTAACAAAACATGGAGGTCTAGTTAGCAGTCACTAGCTTCCTGTTTCCAGATTGTCTCTGCCCAAGGTGGGCCCATGCCTGAGTATTTATACTCCCTGGACGGCGCCCCAGCTGGCCGCCCAGTAGTACTTCCTGAGTTGTTACTTGCGATTTATGACATTCTTCCTCCCTAAAAGGTTTGGAAGTCCAGTCTTCCTTTAACGGACTAGGCGGACCAGAAATAGCCGTAGACGTTTAGCTCTCTGCTTGTGACCGGAAGGCACGTCTCCCCGGACCGTGTCCTGGTCCCTGGGTCGCTTGGCCCGTACCGGTAAGTCAGTAGAGTCCGCGTCATCTTGATCATCCTGTGGAGGACTGGGAATATCATGACTCCGGGTGCGGGTCCCCACAGGTGCTCAGCTGGCCTCATCCCGGGTCGTGGCTGGAGATTGTCCGGCGTCCTGGTTTCGGGTGGCCATCCTACGGGGAGCGTCCAGCTCCCTGAGTTGATCCGGTAGCGTTGCCGGCAGATCCCCCGATGTCCCAGGCGGGGCATCATTTTCATAGGGGTGCGGAGTGTTGATATCATTGTCGGGGGATCCTTCATCATTCGGGCCCGTGTGACCGGTTGGGCAGGGAGCCAGATCTCGGAGCGAGACGGTGGTCTCCCAGCCATCAGGGTACCGTACGTGCGCATATGTGGGGTTTACCTCCGTTAACTCCACCTCGTCAACGAGAGGGTCGTTTTTGGCAGACCGGACGAACCTCCGGAGTAGCACCAGGCCTGGAGCCACCAACCATGACGGTAGAGACGTCCCATGTGTAGAGCGACGCCGGAATTTGAAGAATCGCTCATGAGGCGTGACATTAGTAGATGTGGAGAGAAGAGACCTGATAGAGTGTAACACGTCGGGGAGCACCGTTTCCCACTGCTGGTCCGGCAGGTTGCATGACCTTAGTGCCAGACGGACAGCGTTCCAGATGATGGCATTGTATCGTTCAACCTGTCTGTTACCGATTGGGTGATATGGTGTCGTCCTACTTGAGGCGATTCCCCGTTGGGAGAGATAACTTTTAAGTTCACTCGACATAAAGGAGGGACCCCGATCAGTGTGGATAAAATTGGCCGTCCCGCAAAGGGAAAAGACCTGATCGAGGCATTTAATTACCGTAGAGGTAAGCATATTAGGGCAGGGGAAGGCGAAGGGAAAGCGTGAATACTCGTCCACCATCGTAAGTAGGTAGGTGTTCCTTGTCGACGAAGGCAATGGCCCTTTAAAGTCTATGCTGAGCCGCTGCATTGCATGTATGAGTAAGCCATCTGATGGGCGAAAGAATTGTGGTTTCAATTCTGCACAAATCCTACAGGAGGAGCATGTTTTCTTTACATCCTCGGTTGAAAATGGTAGATTTTTGGAGCGCACAAAGTGCAACATGCGGGTCACACCAGGATGGCATAAGTCCATATGCAAATCCGCCAGAGTCGACGTTGACATTGAGGAGCAAAATGCCCGTGTGAAGGTATCTGGGGCCACGTTCTGTTTGCCGGGTCGGTAACAGATAGTATATCCAAAGGCCGCCAGCTCCATCCTCCAGAGTTGAATTTTATTATTTTTGATTTTCGTGCGCCTCCGGTTATTCAACATGAAGGCCACAGAGCGCTGGTCAGTTATAAGCGTAAAATGACGCCGAGCAAGAAAATGACCCCATTGGCGTACAGCCTCGATGATGGCCGTAGCCTCCTTCTCGACGGGGGGGTAATGGAGCTCGCTACCCTGCAAGGTTCTGGATAGGAATGCCACGGGTCGGCCACCTTGATTCAAGGTAGCGGCGATCGCCACCTCCGATGCATCGCATTCGACCACAAAAGGAAGATTTTCGTCAATGGAGCGAAGCGTGGCTTTCTCCAGCTGTCGTTTGAGGAGGTTGAAGGCAGAAATAGCCGTAGCTTCCAATGGAAAAGACTTCGCATGGAGCAGGGGCTGTATTTTATCGGAGAAGTGTGGTATCCATTTTGCGTAATAAGCAAACATGCCAAGTGCCCGACGAAGAGAGCCGAGGTTCGTCGGGGGAGGGAGCTCCTGAAGTGGACGAAGTCGCTCTGGGTCCGGTTTAATAACACCGTTGCCCACCCAGTAGCCAAGAATGTTCACCGATGGCACCGACTTCACCGATTTGGATTCGTTTAACGTTAAGTGGCGACGGCGGAGTACGTCAAAAAATCTCTGAAGATTGGCGTCATGCTCCTTTTGATCATGGCCGGCAATAGTGATATTGTCTAAATACGGAAAGGTATCCGTCAAGTTCTCTTGCCGGACTAGGCCATCCATGGCCCGTTGGAAGACGGCCACCCCATTGGTGACCCCGAATGGAAGGCGGCGAAACTGGAAAAGCCGACCATTGGCCTCAAAGGCCGTATACTTCTTGTCAGAGTCTTGCAGTGGCACCTGATGGTACGCGGTACGCGCTTTTTAAATCGAAGGTCGAGAATACCTTGTATTTGGCAAGGTTGTTGACCATGTCATCTATGCGTGGCAGCGGGTAGGCATCCAGATCAGTATATTGATTAATAGTCTGCGAATAATCGATACACAGACGTTTTTTTATGTTGTTTTAAGGGATTCCTCACGATGACGACCTGAGCCCGCCAGGGAGATGAACATGGCTCGATAATACCGTCGACTAAAAGGCGAGAGATTTCCGCCTCAATAAACGCTCGATCGTCTTGGCTAAAGCGCCGCGATTTGGTGGCTATGGGTTTACAGCGGGGGGGGAAGATTGGCAAACAGGGAGGGTTCACCGAGTAAGGCCGCCGAGAGTGCACAAAACGGCACCTTAGAAATGGTAAGCTCCGGCCTTGACCCTCCAAACTCAAAAGTGATCTTCTTGTGCTGCTTCTGGAAGTCCTGTCCCAGAAGCACATCGCTACATAAGTTTTCGAGTACTCCGAGCCGGGTGGAGAGATACGTGCGGCCGTTGAGGATGAGGTTGACAAGACAGAAGCCAGAAGAATTGGTGGTCAGAGTTGTCAGAGCCATTGCAATCTCCCTGTCCGAGGGATAAATGTGCAGTTTTAACCTGTTGACAGCCCGCTTACTAATGAAGCTGTCAGAGCTGCAGGAGTCGATTAGCGCGCTTAGAGTGTGCCCATTTACTGAAACCTTCGTGGCTGCATGGGACAAACTTTGGGGAAAAACAGCCGTGATGGGAGGAGGGGCAATTTTCCCTTCAGCAACTGTAGCCTTAACAGTGGTTCCTGGGGGAGGAGCAGCTCCATAGATAGCAGCTGTGAAGCTAACAGGAGCTCTCGACCGGTATACTTTAGAGGAGCGGCCTTTCTTGTTAGCAAAGGCCCGTGACTGGCATACCTTGGAAAAGTGTCCTTTCTTGCTGCAATGATTGCAGGTCACATTACGAGCCGGGCAAAATTTTCTGTGATGGCACGCCCCTCCACAAAAGAAACACTTTCTTCCTGATTGCCAGGATGCTGCTAGGGCGGGGTCATCATCAGCGAAGGCCTCTAGGGTAGGGTCGTCGTCTGTTAGAGTAGATTCGACATCAGTGGGGGCATCCACCCGAGACCTACCGAAAGACTCATTAAAGGAGATAGCCGCCGCCCGTGCACGTGGTGGGAGATAAGTGTCTGCATTTTTCTTGGCCAAGTCCAAGGAACACGCCTGGTCATAAGCAGCCCGTAAATTGAGGGTTTTATTTTCCAGCAGGCGCTGACGTATAAAAGGGGACGCGATCCCATTGATAAAGGAATCGTGGATTAGTTCCTCTTGATACTGTTCAGCTGTAACTGCTTTAAGGTTACAATCCTTGCTGAGCCTGCGAAGTTTCTGGAGAAATTCATCGAGTGATTCCCCAGGCTGCTGCCGAGTTGTGGTCAGTAGGTGTCGAGCAAAGATTTCATTTGGGGACTTGACATATAGCTGCTGTAAGATTTCGATAGCAGTGTCATAGTCTATACAGTCCTCAATATAATCATACACATGAGGAGACACGTAGTTGATAAGCATTCGTAACTTATTAGGGACATCCGCCCCACATTCTTCAAGAAAGTTGCTAAAGGTACGAAACCAATGCTTCCATACCTTCGCTGCCGCAGGTGCATTCGGGTCCAGGTCGAGACGAGCGGGTCTAAGGAGTTTTTCCATGATGGATCAGTTTCTTGCCCTAGTTCCCTTCTGTGGTTCGAGTTGCAGCTGGTTGTTCCGAATCACCCAAAGCGTGGAGACGATATCAAGTTGATTAAATTGACGTAATAAAGACTCACTACGCACTTGAACATAAAGCAAGACTTTAATCAACTTGTAACAAAACATGGAGGTCTAGTTAGCAGTCACTAGCTTCCTGTTTCCAGATTGTCTCTGCCCAAGATGGGCCCATGCCTGAGTATTTATACTCCCTGGACGGCGCCCCAGCTGGCCGCCCAGTAGTACTTCCGGAGTTGTTACTTGCGATTTATGACACCGGGAGTATTGTGAACAGTTTTGGTCTCCTTACCTAAGGAAGGATATACTTGCCATAGAGGGAGTGCAACGAAGGTTCACCAGACTGGTTCCTGGGATGGGGGGGATTGTCCTATGAGGAGAGATTGAGTAGACTAGGTCTATATTCTCGTGTTTAGAAGAATGAGAGGTGATCTCATTGAAATATACAAAATTCTTACAGGGCTTGACAGGGTAAATGCAGGGAGGATGTTTCCCCTTGCTGGGGAGTCTAGAACCAGGGGTCACAGTCTTAGAATAAGGGGTCGGCCATTTAGGACTGAGATAAGGAGAAATTTCTTCACTGAGGGTGGTGAATCTTTGGAATTCTCTACCCCAGAGTGCTGTGGAGGCTCAGTCGTTGAGTATATTCAAGGCAGAGATCGATAGATTTTTGAATATTAAGGGAATCAAGGGATATGTGGATAGTGCAGGAAAGTGGAGATGAGGTCGAAGATCAGCCATGATCTTATTGAATGGCAGAGCAGGCTCGAGGGGCCAAATGGCCTACTCCTGCTCCTATTTCTTATGTTCTGAAATGCTTTTGTAAATTTTGTACGGGAGTGCAGATGAACTTTTTGAACAATGGTAAAAATCTCCTTTGCAGCTTTCAAATTACTTTTAAGGCATATACAAAGCAAATTCGCAAAGTTTCAGAATTGTTCTCTGCACTGAGTGCAGAGAAAAATACTCCTCATTAGGCTAGAGAAATTACATTTTACTCAATGCTAACCTGATTCGGTCTGTGCTGGGATGTATTAATTGAAGCTCATGGTGTGATCGATAGATTTTTGGATGTTAAGGGAATAAAGGGATATAGGGATAGTTCAGGAAAGTGGAGATGAGGTAGAAGATCAGCCATGATCTTATTGAATGGCGGAGCAGGCTCGAGGGGCCGAATGGCCTACTTCTGCTCCTATTTCTTGTGTTCAAATGGTTCAGTATAGTTTTTAAAAGTCATTTTCAATCATTTAAAATCGGATTACTCACTGGTGGTGGACTAGACACTGATTAAAAATGCTTATCTTTTCTGATAAACCCATTTTCCACTATTAATCAAATTACTACTCTTAAATATATCAAGCAATATTTTTAAATTACATTTTGAAACGCTGCCCGATTGCGCTGGTTCATGGCAGATTTTGTGTTTGACGATATGCAAATGAGTTTGCGCAGAAACCTGAGAGAATTTTTTTTCCAAAAAGGACACAAGTTGGGCCCGGATCGCCAATTGAGCCCAAAGCAGAAATTCTACCCCAATGTGATTACTTCTATCAGGATAGAGAGGAGAAGGCCAGAAGAACTGACCCTAGCACCTCAATATCAGGTTGGTACACACAACAAAGAACCCACCTGAATGTGAATACAGCAAGAGTGTGATGACCTGTAACACATGGAAGGAATGGCTCCTAATACTGTAGGAGCAACATGACCTTCCTTCCTATTCTTTTCAGGCTCAGGCCCCAAAATCTGTGAAAGGTGGGGTTGGGCAGATTACCAGAGGGGGAAGCGGATCGCAAATCGAGGTAGGATCCAGATCTGTCCAGTTTCTGCCCCGTTTAAACTTCAAACCAAAATCTGATTGGGGGGGTATGAGAGCTTTCAGCCAAACCCGATGTGTTAGAGGAGGGGGGGCTTTCTTGGGAAGTTCCCTGGGTAAACCAGTGATTCCACCAGTTATGCCCACTTCAGACCCATTGGAACCCTGGCCAGCTGAGAGCTGGTGTAAGTTCTGCAGTGGGCCTGGTAAAGGCCCCAGGATTGCACTAGAGGGGATCTGTTACATTGCTAAATGTGGCTATTTGCCCACAGGAGCATTTTAAAATTCCTCTACTTCTCTTCAGCCCTTCACGGGGCTTAGTTCTGTTAGCGGAGAAACCTAGCGCTGTTCTAAATTTCCAGACTGCTGTTGGGCTGGCTGTATCTGATATGCCTGTACAGGCATGGATCGCCCACCTTGATTAAGGACTGGGTCTGCATCACTGACCATGGGTGGACAGGAGTTCCTCTCTGCAGGACTTCCACTGTTCTTCTGTAATAACTTCCAGTTTTGGTGAAGTGTCCACATCTGAAACATTAACTTCTCTGTTCTCTTCACCAATGCTACATGGCCTGATGTGTTTCCAGCATTTCTATTTGTACTGGTGTTTTTTCCAATGACTCACCTACAATAGGGGAGCTCAGCAACATGAGTCATTCAGTGGTCCACACATATATGGGGCTGATATTTACGGGGAAGGTGTGGGGTAGGCCAAAAATGGCTGAAGAACCTGCTAAGGCCGGGGATGCGGAGGTCCTGCTGAACTTAATAGCAGAGCATCATTAACATTTTTTAGCTCAATTTCTCATTCGGCAGCTGGCCAAATGGACATCCTGACCGGTGAGCGGGAGGGTACTCCATAGAAGCATAGAAGACAGGAGCAGGAGTAGGCCATTCGGCCCCTCGAGCCTGCTCCGCCATTTAATGAGATCATGACTGATCATCCAAATTCAGTACCCTGTCCCTGCTTTCTCCCCATATCCCTTGATCCCTTTAGCCTTAAGAAATATATCTATCTCCTTCTTGAATATATTTAATGAATTGGCCTCAACTGCCTTCTGTGGTAGAGAATTCCACAGGTTCACCACTCTCTGGGTGAAGAAATGCCTCCTCATCTCAGTCCTAAATGGCTTACCCCTTATCCTTAGATTGTGACCTCTGGTTCTGGACTCCCCCGCCATCGGGAACATCCTTCCTGCATCTAGCCTGTCTAGTCCTGTTAGAATTTTATACGTTTCAATGAGATCCCCTCTCATTCTTGAGTTACCTATTTTGTTTTATTCTTATGCCAAACAGGGATGAACAAATTCTGTAGTTCATCCATGCGATTTTTAAATGTTTGCCATTGCCTATCCACCGTCAACCCTTTAAGTAACGCTCCCCAATCCATCCTAGCCAACTCGCGCCTCATACCATCGTAGTTTCCTTTATTTAAATTCAGGACCCTAGTCTCTGAGTCAACTACTTCACTCTCCATCTTAATGAAGAATTCTATCATATTATGATCGCTCCTCCCCAAGGGGCCTCGTACAACAAGATTGCTAATTAATCCTTTCTCATTACATAATACCCAGTCTAAAATGGCCTGATCTCTAGTTGGTTCCTCGACATATTGGTCCAGGAAACCATTGTTTATACTCTCCAGTAATTCCTCCTCCACAGTATTATTACTAATTTGGTTAGCCCAATCTATATGTAGATTAAAGTCACCCATGTTAACTGCTGTGCCCTTATTGCACGCATCTCTCATTTCCTGTTTAATGCCATCCCCAACTTTAGCATTACTGTTTGGGGGTCTGTATACAACTCCCACTAATGTTTTCTGCCCCTTGGTATTTCTCAGCTCTACCCATACAGATGCCACATCATCAGAGCTAATATCCTTCCTTTCAATTGTGTTAATCTCCTCTTTAATCAGCAATGCTACCCCACCTCCTTTTCCTTTTTGTCTGTCCTTCCTGAATATTGAATACCCCTGGATGTTGAATTCCCAGCCTTGGTCACCCTGGAGCCATGTCTCCGTAATCCCAATTATATCATATCCGTTTAAATCTATTTGCGCAGCTAATTCATCCACCTTATTACGAATGCTCCTCGCATTAAGACACAAAGCCTTCAGGCTTGTTTTTTTAACACTCTTAGTCCTTTTAGAATTATTAGTTACTGTAGCCCTATTTGATTTACACCCTTGATTTCTCTGCCTTCCACTTTTGCTTTTCTCCTTCCTGTCTTTTGCTTCTATCCTTGCTACCCTTTCCTCTGTTTCCCTGCACAGGTTCCAAACCCCCTGCCATTTTAGTTTAAACCCTCCCCAACAGCACTAGCAAACACTCCCCCTAGGACATCGGTCCCGGTCCTGCCCAGGTGCAAACCGTCCAGTTTGTACTGGTCCCACCTCCCCCAGAACCGGTTCCAATGTCCCAGGAATTTGAATCCCTCCCCCTTGCACCATTCCTCTAGCCACGTATTCATCTGAAATATCCTTCTATTTCTACTCTGACTAGCACGTGGCACCGGTAGCAATCCTGAGATTACTACCTTTTGAGGTCCTATTTTTTAAATTTACCTGCTAACTCCCTATATTCAGCTTTTAGGACCTCATCCCGTTTTTTACCTATATCGTTGGTACCTATATGCACCACGACAACTGGCTCTTCACCCTCCCCCTCCAGAATGCCCTGCAGCCGCTCCAAGACATCCTTGACCCTTGCACCAGGGAGGCAACATACCAACCTGGAGTCTCATTTGCGGCCGCAGAAACGCCTATCTATTCCCCTTACAATAGAATCCCCTATCACGATAGCTCTCCCACTCTTTTTCCTCCTGTCCTGTGCAGCAGAATCACCCATGGTGCCAGGAAGTTGGCTGCTGCTGCCTTCCCCCGATAAGCCATCTCCCTCAACAATATCCAAAGTGGTATATCTGTTTGAGAGGGGGATGCCCACAGGGGACCCCTGCACTACTCTGCCTGGTGGTCACCCATTTCCTTCCTGCCTGTGCAGCCTTTACCTGCGGTGTGACCAACTCCCTAAAGGTGCTATCCACGATGTCCTCAGCATTGCGAATGCTCCAGTATGCATCCATTTGCAGCTCCAGCGCCGCAATGCGGTCTGCCAGTAGCTGCAGCTGGATACACTTCCCGCACACATGATCAACAGGGACACAGGAAGTGTCCCTGATTTCCCACATAGTGCATGAGGAGCATGCCACGGGGCTGAGCTGTGCTGCCATGACTTACCCTTTAATTAATTTAAATTAACTCAAATCAATACCACAAATTACATTACAATTAAATGATATACTCAAGGGCCCTTGTATACTAGCTCTGCCTGCTAGACAACAGAGACCTTAGAAACATAGAAGATAGGAGCAGGAGTAGGCCATTCAGCCCCTCGAGCCTGCTCCGCCATTCGATGAGATCATGGCTGATCATCCAAACTCAGTACCCTGTCCCTGCCTTGTCCCCATATCCCTTGATACCTTTAGCCTTAAATATAGCTAACTCCTTCTTGAATATATTTACTGACTTGGCCTCAACTGCCTTCTGTGGTAGAGAATTCCACAGGTTCACCACTCTCTGGGTGAAGAAATTCCTCCTCATCTCTGTCCTAAATGGCTTACCCCTTATCTTTAGACTGTGACCTCTTGTTCTGGACACCCCCGCCATCGGGAACATCCTTCCTGCATCCAGTCTGTCTAGCCCGGTTAGAATTTTATAAGTTTCAATGAGATCTCCTCTCATTCTTCTAAACTCCAGCGAGTATAAGCCCAATCGACCCAATCTCTCCTCGTACTTCATTCCTGCCATCCCAGGTATCAGTCTGGTGAATCTTCGCTGCACTCACTCCATGGCAAGAACATCCTTCCTTAGATAAGGCGACCAAAACTGCACACAATACTCAAGGTGTGGTCTCACCAAGGCCCTGTACAACTGCAGCAAGACATCCTTGTTCCTGTACTCAAACCCTCTCGCTACGAAGGCCAACATACCATTTGCCTTCTTAACCGCCTGCTGTACCTGCATGCTTACCTTCAGCGACTGGTGCACAAGGACACCCAGGTCTCGTTGCACTTCCCCTTCTCCCAATCTATTGCCGTTCTGATAATAATTTGCCTTTCTGTTTTTGCCACCAAAGTGGATAACCTCACATTTATCCACATTATACTGCATCTGCCAAATCACCCAACCTGTCCAAATCATCCTGGAGTTTCTCGGCATCCTCCTCGCAGCACACACGCCCACCCAGCTTTGTGTCATCTGCAAACTTGGAGATATTACATCTTGTTCCCTCGTCTAGATCATTAATATATATAGTGAATAACTGGGGTCCTAGGACTGATCCCTGCGGAACCCCACTAGTCACTGCCTGCCACTCGGAAAAAGACCCGTTTATTCCAACTCTTTGCTTCCTGTCTGCCAACCAGTTCTCTATCCAAGTCAGTACCTTGCCCCCAATCCCATGTGCCTTAACTTTACACACTAATCTCTATGCGGGACCTTATCGATAGCCTTCTGAAAGTCCAAATACACCACATCCACTGGTTCTCCCTTGTCTATTCTATCAGTTACATCCTCAAAAAATTCCAGTAGATTAGTCAAGCATGATTTACCCTTTGTAAATCCATGTTGACTTTGTCCAATCCTGTCACTGTTTTCCAAGTGCTCTGCTATTACATCTTTTGTAATGGACTCTAGCATTTTCCCCACAACCAATGTCAGGCTTACCGGTCTATAATTCCCCATTTTTTGGCAGTCATTTTTGCCTACAAAGCAGTGATTACACTTCAAAAGTAATTAATTGGCTGTTAATTAAAGGGGAATTAAGGAGGTAGGCCTTATGGAACAGATAAGCCTGGGAGGGCAGTGGGGATAAACTATAAAGTAGAAAGGCTTTGCACTCGGTTAATGTTCAGGTGCGATCTGACCACAGGAACTTGATTAGGCATATCAATGTTCATGCTACAGGAAGCACCGTGGTGATTTAAAAAAATATATACAGCAGTCCACAATGCCCAGATTTTTTGATGGAGAAGAAACAATGGACGGATTGCTGTAAGGTCCTCAGCATCCATAGCTGCTGACTCCACTGAGAAACTCCCTAATACGAACATACAAATTAGGAGCAGGAGTAGGCCACTCGGCCCTTCGAGCCTGCTCCGCCATTCAATAAGATCATGGCTGATCCGATTACTCCACATTCCCACCTACCCCCGATAACTTTTCACCCCCTTGCTTTCCAAGAATCTATCTACCTCTGCCTTAAAAATATTCAAAGACTCTGCTTTCACCGCCCTCTGAGAAATAAAGTTCCAAAGACTCATGACCCTCTGTGATAAAAAATTTCTCCTCATCTGTCTTAAATGGGCGACCCCTTATTTTTAAACAGTGACCCCTAGTTCTAGATTCTCCCACAAAAGGAAACATCCTCTCCACATCCACCCTGTCCAGACCCCTCAGGATCTTATATGTTTCAATCAAGTCACCTCTTACTCTTCTAAACTCCAGCGGATACAAGCCTAGCCTGTCCAACTTTTCCTCATAAGACAACCCGCCCATTCCAGGTATTAGTCTATTAAACCTTCTCTGAACTGCTTCCAACGCATTTACATCCTTCCTTAAATAAGGAGACCAATACAGTACTCCAGATGTGGTCTCACCAATGCCCTGTATAACTGAAGCATAACCTCCCTACTTTTGTATTTAGTTCCCCTCGCAATAAACGATAACATTCTACAGGAAATTCTTTGGTATCCGGCACCGACGGGACCGGAATGGTGCCGGTTGATTAAAAATTCCGGATAACGGAGAGGTATATCTAACAAGGCTATTTTTAACAAACAAAAATTAAAAAATCAAGAAATGTGCAGTATAATTGGGTACTCCCCTACAGAATGTTGTGTTGAATGGATGGTGGAAGATGCTTGATTAAATACAGTAATGCCAGTTGAGGGTAATCCATAACTCCTTAATTACTTAACAGTAAAACAAAACTTATAAACGACTGTATACTGTAGTATTCGGAGTATGAATTCTGCCGGTTATTAGAGAGTTCTGGATATTTAGGTGCCGTTTAAACGAGAGGTTCCTGTATTAGCTTTCCTAATTACTTGCTGTACCTGCATAGTAACCTTTTGCGATTCATGCACTAGAACACCCAGATCCCTCTGCATCTCAGAGCTCGGCAATCTCTCACCATTTAGATAATAAGCTTTTTTTATTCATCCTGCCAAAATGGACAACTTCACATTTTCCCACATTATACTCCATTTGCCAGATCTTTGCCCATTCACTTAACCTATCTATATCCCTTTGTAGCCTCCTTATGTCCTCTTCACAATTTACTTTCCTACCTATCTGTGTCATCAGCAAATTTAGCAGCCATACCTTCGGTCCCTTCATCCAAGTCATTTATATAAATTGTAAAAAGTTGAGGCCCCAGCACTGATCCCTGTGGCACACCACTCGTTACATCTTGCCAATCAGAAAATGACCCATTTATGCCTACTCTGTTTCCTGTTAGCTAGCCAATCTTCTATCCATGCCAATATGTTACCCCCTACACCATGAGCTTTTATTTTCCGCAATAATCTTTGATGTGGCACCTTATCAAATGCCTTCTGGAAATCTAAGTACAGTACATCCACCGGTTCCCCTTTATCCACAGCACATGTTACTTCCTCAAAGAACTCCAATAAATTGGTTAAACATGATTTCCCTTGCACAAAACCATGTTGACTCTGCCTGATTACTTTGAACTTTTTGAAGTGCCCTGCTATAACGTCTTTAATAATAGCTTCTAACATCTTCCCTATGACAGATGTTAAGCTAACTGGCCTGTAGTTTACTGCTTTCTGTCTCCCTCCCTTTTTGAATAAAGGAGTTACATTCACTATTTTCCAATCTAATGGAACCTTCCCCGAATCTAGGGAATTTTGGAAAATTAAAACCAACACATCAACTATCTCACTGGACACTTCTTTTAAGACCCTAGGATGAAGTCCATCAGGACCCGGGGACTTGTCAGCCCGCAGCTCCAACAATTTGCTCAGTACCACTTCCCTGGTGATTATAATTTTCTTGAGTTCCTCCCTCCCTTCCATTTCCTGATTTACAGCTATTTCTGGAATGTTACTTGTATCCTCTATAGTGAAGACCAAAATACCTGTTCAATTCAACTGCCATCTCCTTATTTTCCATTATTAATTCCCCAGACTCACTTTTTATAGGACCAACGCTCACATAGAAGATAGGAGCAGGAGTAGGCCATTCGGCCTCTCGAGCCTGCTCCGCCATTTAATGAGATCATGGCTGATCATCCAAATTCAGTACCCTGTCCCTGCTTTCTCCCCAGTCACTGTTAACTTCTTTAAAATATCTATAGAAACTCTTACTATCTGTTTTTCTATTTCTAGCTAGCTTTCTCTCATACTCTAATTTTTCTCTCCTTATTAATCTTTTAATCATTTGTTGCTGTTTTTTATATTCTGTCCAATCTTCTGACCTGCCACCCATCTTTGCACAATTATATACTTTTTCTTTAAGTTTAATATTATCTTTAACTTTTTTAGTTAACCACGGATGGTGGGTCCTCCCCTTGGAATTTTTCTTTCTTGTTGGAATGTATATATTCTGTGTATTTTGAAATATCCCCTTAAATGTCTGCCACTGCAACTCTATTGACCTATCCCTTAACCTAATTTGCCAGTTCACTTTAGCTAGCTCTGCTTTCATGCCCTCATAATTGCCCTTATTTAAGTTTAAAATACTATTCTTCGACCCACTCTTCTCTCTCTCAAACTGAATGTAAAATTCAATCATATTATGATCACTGTTACCTAGGGGCGCCTTCACTATGAGGTCATTAATTAATCCTATCTCGTTGCACAATACCAGGTCGAGTATAGCCTGCTCTCGGTTGGCTCCAGAACGTGCTGTTGTAAGAAACTATCCCGAAAACATTCCATGAACTCCTCATCTATGCTACCTTTGCCCATCTGATTTTCCCAGTCTATATGCAGATTAAAAGCCCTCATGATTATTACCGTACCCTTCTGACAAGCTCCTATTATTTCTTCCTTTATACTCCATCCTACCATGTGGTTACTGTTAGGGGGCCTGTACACCACTCCCACAAGTGACTTTTTGCCTTTACTATTTCTCATCTCTACCCAAACCGCTTCTACATCCTGGTTTCCTGAACTTAGGTCATCCCTCTCTATTGTGCTAATACCATCATTAATTAACAGAGCCACCCCTCCACCTTTTCCCACCTTCCTGTCCTTCCTAAATGTCATGTACCCTTCAATATTCAGGTCCCAATTTCTGTCATCCTGCAGCCATGTTTCTGTAATGGCTATCAGATCATATTTATTTATTTCTATTTGCGCTATCAGTTCATCTGTTTTGTTTCGAATGCTACGTGCATTCAGATGCAGAGCCTTTAGTTTTGTCCTTTTATTATTTTTGTAACCTCTAGCCTTATCTGTTGATTTACGCTTAGATTTGTACTCTCTATCCCTTCCTGTCTCGGTCTGTTTATCATTTCCCATATTAATACCTTTCTCTATTGCCTTGTCTCTAATCTTTGAATTACCACATCTTCCCATGCCCCCAATATTTAGTTTAAAGCCCTCTCTACTGCCCTAGTTATAAGACTCGCCAGAACACTGGTCCCAGCACGGTTCAGGTGAAGACCGTCCCAACGATACAGATCCCACTTTCACCAGTACTGGTGCCAGTGCCCCAGGAATTGAAACCCATTTCTCCCACACCAGTCTTTGAGCCACGCATTCATCTCTCTAATTTTATTTACCCTATGCCAATTTGCTCGTGGCTCAGGTAATAATGCAAACATTATTACCCTTGAGGTTCTGCTTTTTAATTTAGCCTCTAGCTGCTCATACTCTCTCAGCAGAACCTCTTTCCTAGTTCTACCTATGTCGTTGGTACCTACATGGACCACGACCACTGGCTCCTCCCCCTCCCACTGCAAGTTCCTCTCCAGCCCAGAGCAGATGTCCCGAACCCTGGCACCGGGGCAGGCAACACAGCCGTCTGGACTCTTGCTCTTGGCCGCAGAGAACTGTATCTATCCCCCTGACTATGCTGTCCCCAATTACTACTACATTCCTATTAACTCCCCCCGCTTGAATGGCTTCCTGTACCTCGGTGCCATGGTCAGTTTGCTCATCCACCCTGCAGCCACCGCTTTCATCCATACAGGCCGCAAGAACCTCAAACCTGTTGGACAATTGCAAAGGCTGAGGCTCCGCCACCTCCTGGGTCCCCATACCTGCCTCACTCGCAGTCCTTGACCACTGACCAAATCAGAAGACCCTATCCTAAGGAGTGTGACTGCCTCCTGGAATAAAGTGTCCAGGTAACTTTCCCTCTCCCTGATGCATCGCAGTGTCCGTAGCTCGGCCTTCAGCTCATCAACTCTGAGCCGAAGCTCCTCAAGCCACAGACACTTACCGCAGATGCATTCGTCCTGGATCACACTGGCGTCCAGGAGCTCCCACATACTGCAGTCGCAACACATCACCTGCCCTGCCATCTTTATTGAGTCTTAATTAATTTATTTTTATTAATTAATAATAAACCCTACTACACCTAATAAGATTTATTACTGCTGGTAAACTAGTACTAATGAAACCTTACAATTACTAATAAATTTCCTGGACTTTAAAAGATAAGGGAAGTGAGCAAAATACTCACCAACCAATCACTTACCCTTTTCCCTGTGATGTCATCTTTTATTTTTCTCCAGATGCGGTTGGGGGATGTCACAGAGCCGAACTCCCGCTCGTTCTCTGTCCCCTCTTGTGCAGCTTTTTAACTCCTGCTCTCCTGGAAGCTGACAAAGATAGAAAAAGAAAGGAACACCTCCCTCCCCGAAGTCCCTCACTCACCAAACTCGAAGCTTTAGACACTGTTCAGAGCTGAACTCGGTGACAAACTGCACTCTATCCTCCCTTATTTATACTGCTGAGATTTAAATAAGTGAGCTCTCTGGCAGTTACAGAACCAGATTAGATCAGTTAATTGATTAATTACTCTCACCTGCTCTCCAGCACAGAGCTTGCTTAGCCCTGCCCAAGCCTGGAAGAAACTTAAAACTTGAAACAGTAAATTTAAATTTAAGTTAAATGCTAATTGCAAGCACACAAGACTAGATTTTATAAAAAAAGAGATTAACCTTTAAGATTCACTCCGTCACTCACCAAACTCGCAGCTTTGCACTCTGTTCCGAGCTGCACTCCGTGACAAACTGCACTCTAGCAGAGGAGTGCGTCACGCTAGCTATATGAGCATCTGTATGCTGTTCTTCGGCCGCTTCGCCAACTGCTGTCCAGCTTTGGCACAATAACAGAGTGTATGCAAAAGAGAGGAGCACCTTTGCCATCACTTTTCATCCAATGCCTAGTTACGGCTATGCAGGCCGGTACAAAGGATCTGGGTGACTGCGTTGACTCAGAGAGCAACCTACCTCCATGCAGCTTGCATCTGTGTTTGTATTGTAGGTTGAACTTCAGTCGCCAGTAGGATCACCCTACTTTGGCGCACCTCCTGCAGCAAGACCTTCAACTCTTGTGCATCAAAGTGAGTTGCCCACATATCTGTACTATGCCATTGTGAACATTCTTTTCATAGAAAATAGAAGCAGGAGTAGGCCATTTGGCCCTTCGAGCCTGCTCCGCCATTCAATATTATCATGGCTGATCCTCTATCTCAATACCATATTCCCGCTCTCTCCCCATACCCTTTGATGCCTTTTGTGTCTAGAAATCTATCTATCTCCTTCTTAAATATATTCAGTGACTTGGCCTCCACAGCCTTCTGTGGTAGAGAATTCCACAGGTTCACCACCCTCTGAGTGAAGAAATTTCTCCTCATCTCAGTCCTAAATGTCCTACCCCGTATCCTGAGACTGTGACCCTCGTTCTAGACCCCCCAGCCAGGGAAACATCCTCCCTGCATCCAGTTTGTCTAGCCCTGTCAGAATTTTATACGTTTCAATGAGAATCCCTCTCATTCTTCTAAACTCAACCCAATCTCTCCTCATACGACAGTCCTGCCATCCCAGGAATCAGTCTGGTGAACCTTCACTGCACTCCCTCTATGGCAAGTATATCCTTTCTTAGGTAAGGAGACCAAAACTGCACACAGTACTCCAGGTGTGGTCTCACCAAGGCCCTGTACAACTGTAGTAAGACATCCTTGCTCCTGTACTCAAATCCTCTTGCAATGAAGGCCAACATATCTTTTGCCTTCCTAACTGCTTGCTGCACTTGCATGTTTGCTTTCAGTGACTGGTGTACGAGGACACCCAGGTCCCTTTGTACATCAGCATTTCCCAATCTATCACCATTTAAATAATACTCTACCTTTCTGTTCTTCCTACCGAAGTGGATAACTTCACATTTATCCATGCTATACTGCATCTGCCATGTATTTGGAAAAAAAACTTCGAATATTTTCAAAGTCAGTTTTGTCTAAAAATTGAACGTGACTTTTTCCCCAGTTTTGATGTAACACATTGTCATATTTCATTGTACTGTAGCTAAGGTATGTTGGATGTTATTACTGTACAGTTATCGACAGCTGCATGGAAGGAGTACCAAGGTCATTAAACTGAGGACTATACAGGCTCAATAGATATGGTGAATAACCAAATAATTTTTACTGCCTTTACATTTAAAATTTCTAACATTTGTTTCCAGCTTCGATTTTGCAAGACGCACAGAAATAGGGTTGAGCTAGCCTGTGGCTTAAACTCGCCCACACCAGTATCTCAGAGAGCAGGCCACTTGAGTTTTGCAACAGGTGTCCTCTCCCTAATTTACGTAGGTTTCTGGCATGAAAAGCTTGCTCAGAAAGCTTGGCATATACCACAACTGCCTGGAGAGTGGCAAATCTGTTGAAGCAGTAACATGGGCTGCAGTTCACCATTTTCTGGTCACAAAAAAGTGAATTAAAGGCCCACAATGGCTCGGCAGATACATGTGGGCAACTGCTCTGTTTGATGCTAAGGAACTGGACCTTCTGTTCCTGGAGATATGCCAAAGAAGGGTGGCCTGATTGGAATTGAAGGCCACCCTCCAGGAAAAGTACAGTTCTAAGCTGCATGGAGGGAGGTTCCCACTGAGACAATACAGTCACTCAGGTCCCTTGTATCTCACTACAAATACAAAAGAAAATTGCTGAGATGGTGAAGCCAAGTGTGCTCCTCACTTTTTCACATATTTCTTGTGGGGCCCATCAAACATCCTTCCTGAGATGTGGTGTTCAATCTGAATGCAGTACTCCAGATGGGGTCTGACCAAGGCTTTATACAACTGAAACGTAACTTCCACCTCTTTGTATTCTAGCCCACTCAAGATAAAGGCCAACATTCCATTAGCCTTTTTTGATTACTTATTGCAGCTGTACACTAGTTGTTAATGATATGTGTATAGGGACACCTAAATCTCGTTGCTCCTCCACAGTTCTTAGTTTCTCACCATTTAGAAAATACTCCGATTTGTCTTTCTTGGATCCAAAGTAGAAAACCTCACACTTCCCCATGTTGAACTTGCCAGAGTTATGCCCACTCACTTTATCTATTTCCCTTTGCAACTTCCTGTTCCTATCTGCACTACTTACTGTGCCTCCCAACTGAGTGTCATCTGCAAACTTCGATATAGAACTCTTTATTCCTTCATCAAGTCATTCATAAAATATGGTTAAGAGCTGCGGCCCAAATACAGATCCCTTGGGAACACCACGTCACATCCCGCCAATCAGAGTACGTACCCTTTATCCCTACTTTCTGTCTCCTACCTCCCAACCAAGGCCACAAGGTTGCCTCCAGTTCCGTACGCTTTCATTTTTGCAATAATTATTTGTGCGGAACCTTATCAAATGCCTTCTAGAAGTCCATATGGATAACATCCATAGATACTCCCTTATCCACCATGATAGTGACCTTCTCAAATAATTCAACTAAATTAGTCAGACATGACATACCCTTCACAAATCCATCGACGCTCACTGATCAGCTCAAATTTGTCCAAGTCATTCAGTCACTCTGACAGATTCTAGTAATTCTCCACAGCTGACATTCAACTGACAGGTCTGTAGTTACCTCATTTCTCTCTCCCATCCTTCTTAAATAATGGAGAGATATTTGCAATTTTCCAATCCAATGGCACGCTTCCCAAATCGTGAATGGTTTGGAAGATTATTACTAACACATCTGCAATTTCCTCACCTATTTTTAATACCTTGGGCTAGAAACCATCAGGTCCTGGAGATTTGTCTTTTGTAAGTCTCAATATTTCCTCCGTTACCATGTTTCTATTTATATTAAATCCAATAAGTTCTTCTTCTTGATTTATTTTTAATTTCCCTTGTGCTGCTGGTATTTTGATCTCTTCCTATATTGTGAAGACGGATGCAAAGTACTCATTTAACATGTTTGTCATTTCCTTATTGTTAATTACAGTATCACATTTGTCTGTCTTTAATGGGCCCACATTTCCCTTGGCCACTCTCTTTCTCTTAATATATAAACAAACTTTTACTGTCAGCCTTGATATCCCTTGCAAGTTTTTTTTGTATTTCCTTTTGCAGCTCTTAATACTTTCTTTGTGTCTCTTTGTTGCTTTTTATAGCTCTGCCACTCTGCTGGATTTCCACTTTTCTTTGTATTTTTGTAAGCCTCTTTTAACTTTACACTGTATTTTACCTTATTTGTTGACCATGGTTGCCTAACGACACAAGTGGAACTTTTACCTTTTAGGGGTATGTGCTGGTCTTGTATTGTACAAAATATCTCTTTAAATACCTCCCCCTGTAGGCTTACCCATTATCAATTTAGCTCAGTTTACTGTGGTCAGATTATGAATCTGTTAAGGAATTCATAAAATAAAAAGTAATAATTTCCCTGCACAGCCTGGGTGGCGCCCTATCCCAAAGTGGCCAACAGAAGTCTATAAAGCAATTGGAAAGTTTCAAGTTTCATCATGTTGGTAAAGTAGGATCATAACGTGCGAACTTGACACTATTCCTTCCCTGTCGTTAACTATGTAAGCGTCACTTAGAGCCCCAAAGAATTTGTGCTTTTTGGCTGATAATTGACGTGAGTGAAATGTTAGGGACCTTGGAATTGGGGATGAGTGGGTTGGTTAGTGTTACTAGGGCCTGTAGTATAATTTATCTATAGTTTCAGATCTTTTTCTCTAAACAGTTCAATCCTCACTCCTCGCCTGCCAAGGTAGTGTATGATGTTTGTTTCCCATGTGATTCACCGGTTCCTCTGGTTAAGGTGTGAATTATGAATTAAAACTATCTGTAGCTTGGTAAAATTCAATGTTTGCTTAATCAATATTAGCTACGTTTTGTACACACTACATATTTACCACTACTATGGGTTTTCTTGTAAATTATATTCCTTGTGCTAACCCATCTGGATGATGTGCAGTAGTAAGTCTCTGGGGGATGTTCACTTACCGCCCAGGCAGTCTGCAGTTTGTCATTCTCGCGCTTCATCGCAGCACACACACTGCTGCACAACAACCACTCCGTCAGACAGCAATAAAAAGAGAAATCATGGCCGAGTATTTACATGTTTGCAGACAAAAACGGGGAATTAGCTTTAAAAACTGCTGATGCGTAAGTGGGTGATGTATGTCCCCAGATGGCGAGGGTGGTATTGGTAAGTCGAATCATAAAGCGGATCTAAAGTGCATTCTTTTTAATTTGTAGGACCTGATACATTTATCTATTTGGTTTGAACTTGCGCATTTAATTTAAAAATACATTTTTCTAGTTATGGGGTTTTGGGACATTTTACATAGGATAATTGCTTTTCAGGAATTAATTGTGCCTTATATGTACGGGAAAAGTGCAGTGTGTAAGAATAGGGCTAAATCGCGCGATTTAAAGGAGATCAGATTGGGGTAATTGGAAGTGAACCTCGTTTTTACAGAGCTAGGCTGTCTAGCATTTTATTCTCTTGCATAACCTCTCAAGAGGATAAAGAACGCGGGGCCCAAGGACAGCGGACCTGAAAGGAATCGGCAGCAGAGGCGACAGCACAGGATAAAGAGCGCGGGGCCGCCAAATTCCAAAAGAACAGCAAAAGCAAGGAGTGATGTCTCAGGACTGCAGTTGGGTGATTGGTGGGTGAGTATTAGTGTTTTATTCTCTCTAATGTAACTAGATAAACTAATTAATATAACTATAGATAATCGTGTGAATAAAGACTTTAACTAAGAGAGCGAGAGAAGCAGCTGGAGATAAAGGTAGGCCTGACTTTTAAGACTCTGGGGGGAAAAATTCAGTATCGTCCCGTTTCGGGCGCAATTATCGGCCGGGTGCAAAGATTAGTGCCTGGTGCGAATTATCGCCTCCGACTGCAAACTTGACTTTTATCGCCCCTGGAGGTGATTGGAGCGCTAAATCAGGCGCTACACATCTGTCTTAAGGCGCAAAGGCCGAGGAGCGAGGCGCTACCTCAGAGCGCTGGCGAAGCTCATGTGATGTCAGTCAGCAATGGAACACAGACACAATAGCCCCGGCCAGTTCTTAAAGGGGAGGGTTGATCTTGCTTTCCATCCACATCCTGCTCATTGCAGCCTTGACTCTCAGCCTGGAGAGACCTGTACATCAAATCTGCTGGAAAGAACAATGGAGAGGTCCAGGGAAAGAGCTCAGAGTGCAGCCCCCACAGTCTCTTCTAAATCGATACAAGGAAGGGCAAATCAGAATGAACCTGCAAAGTGCTGCTCAGTACCCAAAACTCTTTCACACAGCGTTGAATCTCTCCAGAAGTCTCTCTCTCTCTCTCTCTCTCTCTCTCTCTCTCTCAGAATGCGTGTTTCAAAAATGTCGCCAACAAAAAAAGGCAGGAAGCGGTCGCCTTTAAATAGCGCTCCCCCAGTCCCTTCCTGACTGCAAAACGCTCCCCTCAACCTGTTGTTGCTAGCGGCAGGCGGTAAGGCAGGGGGCGCCACTCAATATCCGCTCCGGGGCGCTACCGGGGCGTTGCGCACTTGACTGACGTCACGATCTGCTGGCGCAGGAGATCGTGGCGGTACTGTTTAGCGCTGCCGCAAAATGTCTAGTTAATTTCGCGAGCGGCGCAAACATCGCCGTGCCCGGGCGCTAGTTGCTTTGTGCCCTATTAGCGCCCTCTTAAGGCGCTAACGGGAGGCGCAACCAACTGAACTTTTCCCCCTCTGAGTCTTAACTTTTTTTCTGTAAGTTAGTTAATAGTTTATTAAATAGAGGCATGGGAGGGCTGATCAGTCTCACTGAATGCACATCCTGTGCCATGTGGGAAATCCAGGATGCTTCCCGAGACCTGGACAACCACGTGTGCAGGAGGTGTCGTCAGCCGGAGGAGCTTGAGCTCCGGGTTTCAGAGCTTGAGCAGCATCTGGCGTCACTGCGGTGCATCTGTGAGGTTGAGAGCTTCATGGATAGAACGTTTCAGGAGGTGGTGACCCCGCAGCTAAGGAGTGCACAGGCAGAGAGGGAATGGGTGACCGCCGGACAGAAGAGGAGGACCGGGCAGGTAGTGCAGGAATCCCCTGTGTGTATCTCGCTCTCCAACCAGTATTCGGTTCTGAAGTACTGGTGAGGGCGATGGTTCCTCTGGGGAGTACAGCCAAAGCCAAGTCCGCGGCACCACGGATGGCTCAGCTGTACAAGGGGGGAGGGAGATGAGTGGGAGAGCAATAGTGGTAGGGGATTCGATAGTTAGGAGAGCAGACAGGCGTTTCTGCGACCGCAGACGTGACTCATGGTATGTTGCCTCCCTGGTGCCAGGGTTAAGGATGTCTCTCAGCGGCAGCGGAACATTCTGAGGGGGGAGGGTGAACAGCCAGAGGTTGTGGATCATATTGGTACCAACGACATAGGTAGAAAGAGGGATGAGGTCCTGCAGGCAGATTTTAGGGAGCTAGGAAAGAGGTTAAAAAGCAGGACCTCAAAGGTAGTAATCTCTGGATTACTCCCGGTGCCACGTGCAAGTGAGTATAGAAATAGGAGGATAGAGCAGTGAATGCATGGGGGAGGTGGGACCGGTACATGCCGGACGGGTTGCACCTCAACAGGGCTGGAACCAATATCCTCGTGGGGAGGTTTGCTAGTGCTGTTGGGGAGGGTTTAAACTAATTTTGCAGGGGGTTGGGTATCAGGATGTAACATTAGAAAGGGAAAATAAAGTGCTCAAAGGATTGGGAGAGGCAGAGAGCACTAAAGTAAGAAATAGTAAATTAGGTGGGGTCAAACTAAGAGAGAATACAGGATGGTCTAAGATGGGTTTACAGTGTATGTATGTGAACGCACGAAGCGTAGTAAACAAGGTAAGTGAGCTGCAGGCACAAATAGCCACATGGGAATATGATGTTGTGGCAATAACTGAGATCTGGATCAAAAAAGGGCAGGATTGGGTATTAAATATTCCTGGTTATAGAGCGATAGAGTTATACAGCACAGAAAGAGGCCCTTCGGCCCATCGTGTCTGCGCCGGCCATCAAGCCCTATCTATTCTAATCCCATTTTCCAGCACTTGGTCCGTAGCCTTGTATGCTATGGAGTTTCAAGTGCTCATCTAAATGCTTCTTGAATGTTGTGAGGGTTCCTGCCTCTACCACCCTTTCAGGCAGTGAGTTCCAGATTCCAACCACCCTCTGGGTGAAAAAGTTTTTCCTCAAATCCCCTCTAAACCTCCTGCCCCTTACCTTGAAACTATGCCCCCTGGTTATTGATCTCTCTACTAAGGGGAAAAGTTCCTTTCTATCTACCCTATCTATGCCCCTCATAATTTTGTACACCTCAATCAGGTCTCCCCTCAGCCTTCTCTGCTCTAAGGAAAACAACCCCAGCCTGTCCAGTCTCTCTTCATAGCTGAATCGCTCCAGCCCAGGTAACATCCTGGTGAATCCCCTCTGCACCCTCTCTAATGCAATCACATCCTTCCTATAGTGTGGCGAGCAGAACTGCACACAGTATTCCAGCTGTGGCCTAACTAGCATTTTGTACAGCTCCATCATAACCTCCCTGCTCTTATATTCTATGCCTCGGCTAATAAAGGCAAGTATCCCATATGCCTTCTTAACCACCTTATCTACCTGTCCTGCTGCCTTCAGGGATCTATGTACATGCACACCAAGGTCCCTCTGATCCTCTGTCCTTCCTAGGGTCCTACCATTCATTGTGTATTCCCTTGCCTTGTTAGTCCTCCCAAAATGCATCACCTCACACTTTTCAGGGTTAAATTCCATTTGCCACTGTTCTGCCAATCTGACCAACCCGTCTATATCGTCCTGTAGCCTGAGGCTTCCCTCCTCGCTATTTACCACACCACCAATTTTCGTGTCATCTGCGAACTTACTGATCATACCTCCTACATTCATATCTAAATCATGAATGTACACTACAAACAGCAAGGGACCCAGCACCGATCCCTGCGGTACACCACTGGACACAGGCTTCCAGTCACAAAAACAACCTTCGACCATCACCCTCTGCCTCCTGCCACGAAGCCAATTTTGGATCCAATGTGCCAAATTTCCCTGGATCCCATGGGCTCTTACCTTCTTGACCAGTCTCCCATGCGGGACTTTGTCAAAAACCTTACTGAAGTCCATGTAGACTACATCAACTGCACTACCCTCATCCACACACCTAGTCACCCCCTCGAAAAATTCAATCAAATTGGTTAGACATGATCTCCCCTGACAAAGCCATGCTGACTATCCTTGATTAATCCTTGCCTCTCCAAGTGGAGACTAATTCTGTCCCTCAGAATTTTTTCCAATAATTTCCCTACCACTGATGTTAGGCTCACTGGCCTGTAATTCCCTGGTTTATCCCTACTACCCTTCTTGAATAATGGTACTATGTTAGCTGTCCTCCAGTCCTCTGGCACCTCCCCTGTGGCCAGAGAGGTTCTGAGAATTTGTGTCAGAGCCCCTGCAATCTCCTCCCTTGCCTCACACAGCAGCCTGGGATACATCTCGTTTGGGCCTGGGGATTTATCCACTTTTAAGCCTGCTAAAACTGCTAATATCTCCTCCCCTTCTATGCTAATTTGTTCAAGTATATCACAATTCCCCTGCCTGATTTCTATGCCTACACTGTCCTTCTCCATAGTGAACGCAGATGCAAAATATTCATTTAAAACCTCACCTACATCTTCCGGCTCTACACACAGATTGCCACTTTGATCCCGAATAGGCCCTACTCTTTCCCTGGTTATCCTCTTGCCCTTAATATACTTATAAAACACCTTGGGATTTTCCTTTATTTTGCCCGCCAGTGATTTTTCATGCCCCCTCTTCGCTCTCCTAATATCTTTTTTAAGTACCCCCCCCTGCACTTTCTATACTCCTCTGGGGCTTCCACTGTTTTTACTCCTTTGTATCTGCCAAAAGCCTCCCTTTTTTTCCTAATCCATTCTTGTATATCCCTTGACATCCAGGGTTCCCTGGACTTGTTGGTCCCACCCTTGACCTTTACGGGAACATGTTGGCGCTGTACTCTCTCTATTTCCTTTCTGAATGACTCCCACTGCTCTGATGTGGATTTTCCTACAAGTAGCTGATCCCAGTCCACTTTGGCCAGATCCTGCCTTATCATATCAAAATCGGCCTTCCCCCAATTTAGCACCTTTATTTCCGGTCCATCTTTGTCCTTTTCCATGACTACCTTAAATCTCACCAAATTATGGTCACTGTCACCAAAATGCACTCCTACTGACACTCCTACCACTTGCCTGGCTACATTCCCTAGAATTAGGTCCAGTACCACCCCCTCTCTTGTAGGACTTTCTACATGCTGGCTCAAAAAGCTCTCCTGGATGCACTTTAAGAATTCCGCACCCTCTAAGCCTTTCACACTCTGACTATCCCAGTTAATATTGGGGAAGTTGAAATCCCCTACTATTATTACCCTATTATTGCTACACTTCTCTGAGATTTGCCTACATATCTGTTCCTCTATCTCCCCCTGACTGTTTGGGGGCCTATAGTACACTCCCAGCAAAGTGCTTGCCCCCTTTTTGTTTTTAAGTTCTAGCCAAAAGGCCTCATTAGAGAAACCTGCTAAGACATCATCCCTCCTTACTGCAGTAATTGACTCCTTGATTAATATTGCGACACCCCCTCCTCTTTTACACCCCCCTCTGTCTCGCCTGAAGATTCTAAACGCCGGAATATTGAGCTGCCAGTCCTGCCCCTCCCTCAACCATGTCTCTGTGATAGCAACAATATCATACTCCCATGTGTTCATCAACACCTTCAATTCATCTGCCTTACTCATAAGACTCCTTGGGGGAAAAGTTCAGTTGGTTGCGCCTCCCGTTAGCGCCTTAAGAGGGCGCTAATGGGGCGCAAAGCATCTAGCGCCCAGGCGCGGCGAAGTTTGCGCCGCTTGCGAAATTAACTAGACATTTTTCGGCGGCGCTAAACACTACCGCCACAATCTCCTGCGCCGGCAGATCGTGACGTCAGTCGAGTGCGCAACGCCCCGGTATCGCCCCGGAGCGGATATTGAGTGGCGCCCCCTGCCTTACCGCCTGACGCTAGCAACGACAGGTTGAGGGGAGTGTTTTGCAGTCATGAAGGGACTGGGGGAGCGCTATTTAAAGGTGACCGCTTCCTGCCTTTTATTGTTGGTGCCATTTTTGAACCACGCATTCTGAGAGAGAGAGAGAGAGAGACTTCTGGAGAGATTCAACGTTGTGTGAAGGAGTTTTGGGTACTGAGCAGCACTTTGCAGGTTCATTTTGATTTGCCATTCCTTGTATCGATTTAGAAGAGACTGTGGGGGCTGCACTCTGAGCTCTTTGCCTGGTACTCTCCATTGTTCTTTCCAGCAGATTTGATGTGCAGGTCTCTCCAGGCCAAGATTCAAGGCTGCAATGAGCAGGATGTGGATGGAAAGCAAGATTAACCATCCCCTTTAAGAACTGGCCCGTGCCATTGTGTGTGTGTTCCATTGCTGACTGACATCACATGAGCTTCGCCAGCGCTCTGAGGTAGCGCCTCGCTCCTCGGCCTTTGCACCTTAAGACAGGTGTGAAGCGCCTGATTTAGCGCTGCAATCACCTCCAGGGGTGATAAAAGTCAAGTTTGCAGTAGTTGGCAATAATTAGCGCCAGGCGCTAATCTTTGCGCCCGGCCGATAATTGCGCCCCAAATGGGGCGATACTGAATTTCTCCCCCCTTGTATTAAAATAAATGCTAGCCAGCCTTGCCATACTCCCTTGTGCCATTACATATTTGCTCTGCCTTCCAGACTGACTTGTTTTTTCCTCTATATTTGGCTGTGCATCACCCCCTACTATAGCTGCACTCTGTATCCCATTCCCCTGCCAAGTTAGTATAAACCCCTCCCAACAGTACTAGCAAACCTCCCCGCAAGGATGTTGGTCCCGTTCCGGTTCAGGTGCAACCCGTCTGACTTGTACAGGTCCCACCTTCCCCAGAAGCAGACCCAGTGATCCAGGAAACTAAAGCCCTCCCTCCTGCACCAACTCTTTAGCCACGCATTCATCTGCTCTATCCTCCTAATCCTATACTCACTAGCACGTGGCACTGGGAGTAATCCAGAGATTACAACCTTTGAGGTCCTGCTTTTTAATCTGCTACCTCGCTCCCTAAATTCTTGTTGCAGGACCTCATCCCTCTTTCTGCCCATGTCGTTGGTACCAATGTGAACCACGACCTCTGACTGTTCGCCCTCCCCCTTCAGAATGCCCTGCAGCCGTTCAGTGACACCCTTGACCCTGGCACCAGGGAGGCAACATACCATCCTGGATTCACGTCTACGGCCGCAGAAACTCCTGTCTGCACCTCTCACTATTGAGTTTCCTACCACTATTGGCCTTCCACTCTTACTCCTTCCCCCTTGTGCAGCTGAGCCACCCACAGTGCCGTGAACTTGGCTCTGGCTGCACTCCCCAGAGGAACCGTCACTTTCACCGTTTTCCAACACAGAAAAACAGTTGTTGAGTGAGATGCACTCTGGGGCTTTCCTGACTACCTGCCTGCCCCCCTTCTTCTAACTGGTGGTCACCCATTTCCTCTCTGACTGCACGTTCTTAAGTTGCGGGGTGACTACGTCTAAAAACGTGCTATCCACGTAACTCTCAGCCTCGCGGATAAACCGCAGTGCCTCCAGCTGACGCTCGAGCTCTGAAAACCAGATCTCAAGTTGGTCAAACCATTCAATTCAGCTCCGCTCTCCCTAACGTGTTCAGGAAAGATAGGGAAGGAAAGATAAGAGGTGGTGTGTGGCAGTATTGTTCAAGGAGAATGTTACAGTGCTGGAGCAAGAGGATGTCCTGGAGGGGTCAAGGACAGATTCTGTATGGCTAGAGTTAAGAAATAATAGAGGTGCCAGTGCACTACTAGATGCATTCTATAGACCACCAAACAGTGGGAAAGATATGGAGGAGCAAATTTGCAGAGAAATTACAGAGAAGTGCAAGAACTATAGAGTAGTACTAATGGGGGACTTCAACTATCCTAATATAGACTGGGATTGTAATAGTGTAAAGGGCAGAGAAGGGGAAGAATTTCTGAAGTGTGTTTCGGAGAACTTTCTTGATCAGTATGTTTCCGGCCCGACGAGGGAGGAGGCATTGCTGGATCTGGTTCTGGGGAATGAGGTAGGTCAAGTGGAGCAAGTGTCAGTAGGTGAACATTTAGGGAACAGTGATGATAGTATCATAAGGTTTAGATTAGCTATGGAAAAGGACAGGGAGCAATCTAGAGTAAAAATGTTTAACTGGGGGAAAGCCAATTTCAGTGGGATGAGAACGGATCTGGCCTGGGTAAACTGGAATCAAAGATTAGCAGGCAAAACTGTAACCGAACAATGGGCTGCCTTTAAAGAGGAAATAGTTCAGGTAAATTCCCACTAGGGGGAAAGACAGGACAACTAAAGTCAGGGCTCCCTGGATGACGAAACAGATAGAGAATATGATGAAGCAGAAAAAGAGTGTGTTTGACAGATGTCAGGTTGCAAATACATCTGAGAATCAGGCTATATATAGAAAGGTCAGAGGAGAAGTGAAAAAGAAAGTAAGAGGGGCAAAGAGAGGGTATAAGAATAGAATGGCAGCCAACGTAAACGGTAATCCAAAAGTCTTCTACAGGCATATAAATAGCAAAAGGGTAGTAAGAGGAGGGATAGGGCCGATTCGGGACCAAAAAGGAGACCTTTTCTTGGAGGCAGAGGGTATGGCTGAGGTACTAAATTAGTACTTTTCATCTGTCTTCACCAAGGAACAGGATGCTGCCACAGACATAGTGAAGGAGGAGGTAGTAGAGACACTTGATAGGATAATAATTGATAAAGAAGAGGTATTAGAAAGGCCGGTTGTACTTAAAGTAGATAAATCACCAGGAGCGGATGAGATGCATCCTCAGATACTGAGGAAATTGAGGGCGGAAATCGCAGAGGTACTGGCCATAATCTTCCAATCCTCCATAGAGATGGGGGTGGTGCCAGAGGACTGGAGAATTGCAAATGTTACACCATTGTTCAAAAAAGTGTGTAAAGATAAACCCAGCAACTACAGGCCAGTCAGTTTAACCTCGGTACTGGGGAAGCTTTTAGGAACAGTAATCAGGGACAAAATTAACAGTCACTTGGATAGGTGTGGATTAATTAAGGAAAGCCAGCACAGATTTCTAAAAGGCAAATCGTGTTTAACCAACTTGATTGAGTTCTTTGATGAGGTAACAGAGAGGGTTGATGAGGGTAATGCAGTTGACGTAGTGTACATGGATTTCCAAAAGGCGTTCGACAAAGGGCCACATAATAGGCTTGCCAGCAAAGTTGAAGCCCATGGAATAAAAGGGATTGTGGCAGCATGGATACGAAATTGGCTAAGTGACAGGAAACAGAGAGTAGTGGTGAACGGTTGTTTTTCAGATTGGAGGAAGGTATGCAGCGATGTTTCCCCAGGGGTCGGTTCTAGGACCACTGCTTTTCTTGATATATATTAATGACTTGGACGTGGGTGTACAGTGCACAGTTTCAAAATTTGCAGATGAAACTAAACTTGGAAGTATAGTGAACAGTGAGGAAGAGAGTGATAGACTTCAGGAAGACATAAACAGGCTGGTGAAATGGGCGGACTCGTGGCAGATGAAATTTAATGCAGAAAAGTGTGAAGTGATCCATTTTGGTAGAAAGAATGAGGAGAGGACATATAAACGAAATGGTACAATCCTAAAAGGGGTGCACGAACAGAGAGACCTAGGGGTATGTGTGCACAAATCATTGCGGGTGGCAGGGCAGGTTGAGAAAGCAGTTAAAAAGGCTTACGGGTTCCTGGACTTCATAAATAGAGGTATAGAGTACAAAAGTGTGGAAATTATGATGAACCTGTATAAAACACTGGTTCGGCCCCAACTGGAGTACTGTGTCCAATTCTGGGCACCACACTTTAGAAAGGATGTGAAGGCCTTAGAGAAGGTGCAGAAAAGATTTACGAGAATGGTTCCAGGGATGAGGGACTTCAGTTACGTTGATAGACTGGAGAAGCTGGGGTTCTCCTTGGAGCAGAGAAGATTGAGAGGAGATTTGATAGAGGTGTTCAAAATCATGAGGGGTCTAGACAGAGTAGATAGAAAGCAAGAAATACTTGCATTTATATAGCGCCTTTCATGACCACCGGACATCTCAAAGCGCTTTACAGTCAATGAAGTACTTTTGAAGTGGAGTCACTGTTGTAATGTAGGAAACGCGGCAGCCAATTTGCGCACAACAAGGTCCCACAAACAGCAACGTGATAATGACCAGATAATTTTTTTTTTGTGATGTTGATTGAGGGATAAATATTGGCCAGGACACCGGGGATAACTCCTCTACTCTTCTTCGAAATAGTGCCATGGAATCTTTCACGTCCACCTGAGAGAGCAGACGGGCCTTGGTTTGACATCTCATCTGAAAGACGGCACCTCCAACAGTGCAGCACTCTCTCAGCACTGCACTGGAGTGTTAGCCTAGCTTTATGTGCTCAAGTCCCGGGAGTGAGACTTGAACCCACAACCTTCTGACTCAGAGGCGAGTGTGCTACCAACTGAGCCACAGCTGACACAGACAGAGGGAAACTCTTCCCATTGGCAGAAAGGTCGAGAACCAGAGGACACAGATTTAAGGTGATTGGCATAAGAAAGGCGACGTAAGAAAAAACTTTTTTATGCAGCGAGTGGTTAAGATCTGGAATGCACTGCCTGAAAGGGTGGTGGAGGCAGATTCAATCACTGCTTTCAAAAGGGAGTTGGATAAGTATCTGAAGGGAAAAAATTTGCAGGGCTACAGGGAAAGGGCAGGCAAGTAGGATTAGCTGAGAGTCAGCATGAGCTCGACGGGCCAAATGGCCGCCTTCCATGCTGTAACCATTCTATGATTTTATGAAGTTGCTAAAATAATGTGAGTCGATGGCTTACGGTTTTTCCTAGCCCTTATGTAGTGAGATGTGCATTGCCTGTGTACAAACTTTCATGTAACATAGCATACAAGAACATTGCAGTTTTTAATGCAATTGCAAAGATAATCAACGTCAAACTCATGTGGGATGGGGAGAAATAAGCCAATTTTGTTGCATTGAAAAATAAAATAAAGGTTTACTATGGTATACCAACCCTGTTTTCTCTCCCGGGCAACGTATTTATGTCAGTTGGGTAGGAGTACGATATTTGACGATGATTAATGAAGGCAAAATTGTCTTTTCGTAAGTTTCGAAAGTTTTTTTTACAAATAGGATTAACTATGCATAAAATGAACAGAGCATTCAGACCTGTCTTAGAAACTGACAATTGCCCATGTCGGTTTAAAAAAAGTGATACGGTATTGATTTGTAATCTTTCTCATTCTTATTGATCAGAACAATTATGTTTTACATTTCCCTGATGTTGCCTGCCCTTCGTTATTAAATATTATTTCTACCACTCATGGATTTTATATGCACGGTTTAAAAATGTTGAGTACATGTCACTGAACACTATTATAAATGTGCAGGAAAATGTATATAAAGTTATGCAAGAAGGTTTTTATCTCTCTTACGGAGGTGTTTATTCACTCTGCTGCCAACCTCCAGGAAAGAGATTAATTTACAAACAAATCATTCTTTTACAACCTTGAGCATAATAGATTTTATTTTCACTTTAAGGGCACAATCCTTTGTTTCTCCTCATTCTTCTTGGTGATTCAGGCCTTCTACAAAATGCTGCTAAGAGGAGAGGTGGTTGAAATGTTCCTGGGCTCTTGATGCCACTCTGAGATAGCTGAAAGGAACTAAGATTGGTCCAGGGGAAATGTTATCCTTAACTTTTAACCCTCATATAGAATTTTTCCAATTGATGGGCTGGATTTTGTCTTGGGGTCGGGTTGGGGTCGTGTTACCCACATTTCGTGTTGCCCCCCCCGACTCCAGATTAATGTGGATGAATGATGCAATTTTCACTTAATTGGGCAATTGAGTTCCAGCATGTGGGAACCCATGACCCAATTAGTGGTTTCAGTCTGAAAGTCGCCTCTGATGATGTCATCATTGCAGGTCAGAGACTGACTGCCTGGTCTCAGAGATTGCCTGGCCTTTGCTGTGAGAGGACCTGGATGCAAAATGAGCAGCATCTCAGAGAGAGAGAGAAAGTGAATTTTTTTTGCAACCAAGTCCTCACAGGCAGTCTCTGAAGACATTCAATGTAGCAGCATCAGAGGCGACTTTCAGACCTAATACTACTACTACCTTCATCACAATACTACTACTACCTTCATCACATCTCCGTTGTAATAGTGGACCTGCAGCTGATAGTCAGCTATCCACTTGTGCTCCCACCAGGTTTCACTGACGTGTTCAGGGTTAAACTAGCTAAAACGTTTCAAAATGGCATTACAGAGCCAATTTAGGGCTTGTTAAGGGCTTTAATGGCCTCTCCTGCCTCTTGGAGGCGGGACGGAGTCGGGAACCCCGCGACCGATTTTGTCAAAATTGCGTGGAGGCGGAATGGAGTCGGGATGGGGTTGGGACCCTCGAATCTGCAACTTTAACCCCCCACACGCCTCCAAACCCGACTCCACGGGTCATTGAAAATCCAGCCCGATGTCTCTCCACAGTAACATGGCTGAGCCAGGAATTCAATGAAGTGGTAGTTTGGACCTCAGACCCACTATGATATGCGAGTGCTCCAATGACTCATGAACTTTCTCATCTTTCCCCCGTTCCCTATATATGTATGGTTAGAATTACCTCTACAACTATGCAAATATTGCCACTGTACAGGTCCCTAGAGCTGAATTCTTTTACATGTATGTACAACATTTGTAATTTTTATTTATTTATTGTTAACAAAGCGGCATTTATTGCCCGTTCCAAGTTGCACTGAGAAAGTAATGGTGGACAACCACATAGTATGAGACTGGAGTTCAGACTGGGTAGGGGTGGCAGATTCCCTTACCCTAAGGATATAATTGAACCAGTTGGTTTTTTATGACCATCAGTAGCTTTTGTGGTCTCTTTCTTTCTCTCATTTCATGAATTATGACATTTATTGAATTGAATCTGCTATGGTCATATTTGAACTTATTACTTCTGGGTTGTTAGTCCAGTAGCATAATTACTATTATACCCTATATAGGCTTTGAATCTGCATGTAGTCTTTGTGTTTCTGTATCAGGAACTGTTATCTGGAGTTACAGAGAGAGAAAATTGAAATTTAGCCCAGTCTAAAATTGGAAAACGTAGTCCTTGTTGGAACTAATTTTGGCTGTTCAGACCTACTTTTTCCATTGTTCCAAAGAAATAAAAATAAATATTTGAGATGAAGGGCAGTTAACACTAATGATTTTGAAGGAATTGTCTAGGACAGGAAATGTAGTGGTCTTTTCCTTGAATTTACTTCTTAAATCATACATAAAATCCTGCCCCCCAGCCACTCCTGAGTCTGTTGCTGGTGCTGCTTTTTCTTCAGCTGTTGTGGTCTGCCATGTAGTTGTTCCCGGGCCACCTTCTGTTTTTTCTTTGCGCCATTTTAAATTTATTTTTTATTCTGGTGGTCTTCCCTGTTCTGACATCCCAGGCTTCAAAAAAGCTAATAATTCAAGATGTGAAGACAAGTACTTGCATGGGCTTTATAACATAAGCAGTAGGTATAGAAAACTTTTCCTTCACTTGTTTTGTAGGGTAAGAAACATAAGTATATGGAAGTTTTAAAGGAAAATCCAAACGTTGAAGGCATGAAATTGGTGGAGCATTCATGGAGGGCATTGTCCTCCAGGGAATTTTTTTTTCATTAAAATTGATACATTGAGTAATTTTAAGTACTTGATACATAAAAATCAATTTTTAATTTTTTAGGAAGGAAAAACAGAGACATTTCAATTTTTAACAGACAACCAGACTATCACTTTATCACAGACTAGGGAGAGGCTGAAAGGAGGCAAAGTGAGCACAGTGCATGGTGGCACTGATTATGTCAACAAATACTGACTGTCACCGTTGAGCGCTTACGGTAGGTATGTGTACTACATCATTCTTTGTTGATTGGCTCAAAGTAGAACCACAGCAAATCAGACCTGAAGACTTGGAAAATATACAGATCAAAAGCAAGGACTGCAGCTAGCAAATGCAATTAGAAACTTGTAAGGATTTATGAAAACAACCAAACATGAATGACCAGTCAGGAGAACCTATCAATATAAAAGATGAATCACAATGCTTTTGGGGGAAAAATCCAACATTTTGTTTCTCAATAAATTAAAATTCTAATGTCCAAAATAAGGTTATCACAATAAAAGCAGGAAAAGAATAAATATTTCCAAGAACATGATTACATTTACCCGCTGAATTGCTTTTTGTGTATTTCAGTACCTTCAACAAAAGGTTTTACTTGAAGGCCTTAGCTGCTCCTAAAAATCTGAGCTTGAATTTGATATTTTTGGCCAAAGCTGTGACTGATAACTGAAGGCAAATGTTGCAGTCTGAGCATGCAATCTGTACAATTTCGCAGGATACATCAGTAGCATTTGACTAGCCCAACTGATTCATTGGGCTGCATCTTAACTCCCAAAAATGTGTGGGTTGTGGTCGTGTCAGAGGTTAAAATGCAAAAAATAGGAACCGAACCCGCCCACTTCCGGTTTTAACGGAGGTGGGATGAGGGGCGGGCGACCAATCCGTCATGGAAAGCGGGTTGGTCATTTAAATATTAAAATGAGGCTTGCTTGTCTTCATTTTAACAATCATTCTATTTTTAACCATAGGCGGCCGGGTTTCCCAGGCCTCGGGAAACCCGGCAGCTGAAAGGCGGCGAGAACATAAGAACATAAGAAGTAAGAGCAGGAGTAGGCCATACGGCCCCTCGAGCCTACTCTGCCATTCAATAAGATCATGGCTGATCATCGACCTCAACTCCATTTTCCCGCCCGATCTCCATATCCCTTGATTCCCCTAGAGTCCAAAAATCTATCTATCTCAGCTTTGAATATACTCAAAGACTCAGCATTCACAGCCCTCTGGGCAGAGAATTCCAAAGATTCACAACCCTCAGTGAAGAAATTCTTCCTCATCTCGGTCTTAAATGGCCTACCCCTTATCCTGAGACTATGCCCCCTAGTTCTAGACCCTCCAGCCAGGGGAAACAACCTCTCAGCATCTAAGAGAAGGGCTGAATCCACTGTTTGTGGGCCAGGAGGAGCAGGAGTGTTTCCTCCAAGCCCAACAAACTACCCAGTAAAGCCCCCGCCCCCACTGTGATCTGCCTGCTACTCCCCCCCCTGCCCTACCCAGACCACCATCAGACCGCCCCCCGCAATCGGGACCCCACCAGACCACCATTGGACCCACCAACCCATTCTTCCGGGTTTCCTGATCTCACAACAGACCCTCCGCACATAACTCGCCTCCAGGCTAAAATCCAGGCCAATGTTTCTCTTTGGTATCAATCAATATTTGGATGTTGTTCAAAATTATTGGAAAGCTAAAGGAAAAGCATCAAACGCTTTATTCAACTAAAGTTTTTATTGGATTTTTTTTTTTAAACTGTGTGTGAGGGAGAAAAGGGATCTACTTCAAACATGATAGATTGTACTGATTTAAAAAAAAGCTAAAACAGGTATGTAATCAAATTATGAACATTTTATTGTAACATTTGTGTGTTTTTCCCACTTTATTATTGGATTCTAAGAAAGTACAATCACATGTATTTGATATAGGTTTTATACATTTATGTATACATTCACAGATATATATTGAGGGCATTGTACACTTGGGTGTACAATCACACACACATTTTATGAAACTGTACAGTCCCATGTATACTTCATGAAGCCATTGTGCATTTTGGTTGCAGTACTTGCGGGAGGAATGCAATGAAATATCCAGGTTTCTTGACAATACTGTGCTTACAATGGGAGCATTATGAGTCAGGTTGAGGCAGCTTATTTTGTCTTGTACTCTGTGGGTTAGTTAGCTTTGGGAGCAGAGGAGGTAGAAAGAAAGAAAGAAAATAAATTTATGAAGCACCTTTCAAGACCTCAGGACATTCAAAGGGCTTCACAGCCAATGAAGTACTTTTGAAGTATAGTAACTGTTGATATGTAGGGAAAAACGACAGCCAATTTGTACACACAAAAGTCCCGCAACAGCAATGAGTCCTACTTTGCCCCTCCTACCTGTGGCCATCCAGTGTTGAGTCTAGTCGGTTTGGGCTAGGTTGCATCTATTGCTTGCCTTTGTGCTTCGGTGGTGGGGGTTGTCACTAATTTATCCTGAGTTGTGGGACTGTTGTGGGATCTCTGCAGTACTTCAACATCCTTGGGGAGATTGTGGTGCGTGCAGGCCACTGCTGATGTCCTGCATGCGTTTCCTCCTTCCACTGATGAGTTGGCATTGCCATATGGATACAGGATGAGAGGATTCTTGAGCTGGGACTTTTGTTTAGGAAGGACCTGGCCTTGCCAAGAACTTCAAATGGGGAGCAGCATCATTTGTTAGAATTTTCAGTCTGGCAGGAAAAATGATCTTATACTCAACAGATTGGTTTCCCAGGGCAAGCTTGATGCTGTTGAAAGTCTTTGATATCCGCAGCTGTTCTCGAAATAAAGAATAGCAAATGCGATACAATAGCATTGAAGGCTCCTTTGGACTTTGCTCTAAACAACATCATCTTAGGCTGATAGTGGTAGACACTCATCATAAAGACTTTGTGCTCATGTGGGTTCATGGGTGTGAATTGTAGTTTGGTGGGAATTGACACTTGGGTCCAGTGCTCCTAGATTAGGCTGCTGGCTAGGTCACAATATGGGAAGTAGCCTCTTACTCACTTCTCGTGCTTCTACTTTTGCAGTTTACTTTGGTAGTTTTCTCTCCTAGATTTCTTTATTATTGCTCCTTTTATTTCCAGTGGCAGGTTTTTCCCTATCTCACTGTACTGTAGCCGTCATTTTCTTTGCTGCAGTAATCTTTTCTTTCCTGTTTTTCTCTGCTGAGGTTTTCTTTAATTCAGTTTCACTCTGCTGTCTCTTTGTCCTAAGTCCTTCTGCGGCTTTTTCCCCTTTTGCTTTGTTTCCCATTTTCACTTCTCCCTCATTCTCTGGTGTCTGTATCTTTTTGCCTCTCCTCCAGAAGTAAAAATAAGATTTTTTTCCAGCTTTTCTAAAGTTCAAGCCATTGAATAAAAATTCTGAGATAACTATTGTTTGGAATGTTTTTGTTACATAGAAACATAGAAACATAGAAACTAGAAGCAGGAGTAGGCCATTCGGCCCGTCGAGCCTGCTCCACCATTCAATACGATCATGGCTGATCATCCAAATCCAGTACACTGTCCCTGCTTTCTCACACAGAATCCCCATCGAGCCTGCACCGACACATATCCCACCCTATCCCCGTAACCCCACGTATTTAATTCCCCCTAACATATCCCTTCCTATCCTATCCCCGTAACCCCACATATTTAATCCCCCCCTAACACTAAGGGTCAATTTATCATAGCCAAATCAACCTAACCCGCACATTTTTGGACTGTGGGAGGAAACCGGAGCACCCGGAGGAAACCCACGCAGACACGGGGAAAATGTGCAAACTCCACACAGACAGTCACCCGAGGCCAGATTCGAACCCTCACATTACACTTTGGTATTACACTTAGGTATCACACTTTCTGATTGGCTCAAATTTCATAGTTATAAAACAGCAATAAATCACAACTGGAACAGATAAGCACCGTACAAATCAACAAGTTGTAAGAGAAATGATAACCACCAGCCATGAAGTTGAAAAAGCTATGAATTAAAAATGGACCATGAATAACAACTACCAATTATAAGAAGAGAGAAGTTATCCTAATCAAATTGGCCTAAAAATCTTGTGAAATTCATTTGAACCACTGGTTCAATTTGTTGGATTTTCCCAGCTGGTAGTTTTACCTGTAAATTAATGTTTCTAACATAAGAAACTCATAGAATGATCAATGCTACATAAAATACTTATTCTTACTCAGTTGGGTGTATGGTGCTGTAAATCCCTGTAAAATGTTACAATCCTACGGCTCAATTTGGAGTACTTTATTGGATTCAGTTGTGCTTTGCTGGCCATTTTTCTGTAAACGCCTTGGTTCTTCTGATTGGTGGCTGTCCTTGGTAACCAAAAGTATCACTCCCTTCCCAACACCACCCGATCCCCCACCCCCACTTCATTTTTCTCCTGAGTGCACTTAAGAATCCTTCGCTTTTGGAGCTAAAGCAACATTCACAGAGCCTGCCAGCACTTGCTGTGCAGTGCACAGAAGCCAAAGTTTGAAGGACCCACTATTCAAAGTGTACTAGGACTTGTCAGGTATAAGCCCTGCCCCTTCAGACCAACTCTACTCTTCCAGTGATTAGAAAATTACTGATCAAACAAAGAAAGGAAACCATTTCTGGGTCTTGACGGTATTTTTTTTGTATAAAACATGAAAGCAGCGTAAGGCTAATTCCTCACAGGAAACACAATGCATATACTATTGGTATATAACAGTTTAAGAAAAATAACAATTACAACAGTGATGCCTGAGGAGTGTCAGAAGGAATAATCTTGTGCAACAAAGTAATTTTTTATTAGCCAATCATCATGCATGATCCAAGATGTGACACATATGCTTGGAAGTAGTGTACTCTAAGTGTCAGTGCTGGGTCCATATTTGTTCTCTGTATGTGTTCGTGGATTTCACGTGGTTGCAACAAAGGGTTGTTAGTCCTCCACGTGATTCAGGCCCGAGTGATTTTAAACAACAAGCTTTTAATATACATTGACTAATAACTTATTGTTCTACAGTATTACATTAAATGACTAGCAATTGCTGCAACTTGTTTCCTCCACGAAGTTCAAGCTGATCAGACCTGTAATCTTTCGTGGGCTATCATTAAAATGAAAAGACTCTCACTGTCCACGAGAGCACTCTAACATTTTGAGAGGTTAGGTTCTACCCTTATATTATTTGGCTACCTTGGGCTGCATGTACTCATAACCGTATCCTGCCAAGCTGATGCCAGGCTGAGCTGTTTTTGCAATGTTCTAATTGTTATTGTTCTCTCCTCTTATCTGCAAGTGTCTGGTTCTTTACATGTTATCATAATACAAGCCCACAATATGGCCTTGCATGTTAGGTTCTGGGTCTCCTAGCAACCAGTCACTTATCCAAGTATAGCATTTTCTCCATGCCTCTGCCAAAATGCTGGAGCAAAGCAAGCTGGGATACCTCGACCATTTGGGCCACTTATTCTAACTATGTATATAAAGGTGATTTGGACATGGTGTAGGGAATGCAATATTGAAATTTGCTTATAATGTGGAAGTAGAAAGTTTGGCAAATACAGAGAAGGACTATGAAAGATTTCAGTAGGGCAGAGAAAGGTTAGCAGAATGGGCAGACAGGTGGCAGATGCAATTTAATGCAGAGAAGTGTAACATATTTTTGGAGAAGAATAAAGGAGTAGGATTATACAGTAAATGGAAAAACAGAGATAGAAACATAGAAACATAGAAACATAGAATCTAGGAGCAGGAGTAGGCCATTCGGCCCGTCGAGCCTGCTCCGCCATTCAATACGATCATGGCTGATCATCCAAATCCAGTACCCTGTCCCTGCTTTAATCCCCACAGTACACATATCCCACCCTACCCCCATAACCCCACGTATTTAATTCCCCCTAACATATCCCATCCTATCCCCATAACCCCACATATTTAATCCCCCCTAACACTAAGGGTCAATTTATCATAGCCAAATCAACCTAACCCACACATTTTGGATGAGCAGAGAAACCTAGGAATTCAAATACATACGAGTGCAGAAAGATAAAGCCATACAAAAGACCAACAACATTTTGGGTTTTATAGATAGGGGCATTAAACTACAAGAGTAAAGTAGTTACGATAAAGTTGTACACAGAAATGGTTAGGTTACAGTTAAGAGTACTGTGCAGTTTTGGGTGTCCCATTATAGAAAGGATATTAAGCCACAGAGAGCGTACAGCATAGATTCGCCAGGAAGAGGCCAGGGATGGGAAACTATAGTTCTGAGGAAAGACTTGAGGTATCATAGAATCATAGAATGGTTACAGCATGGAAGAAGGCCATTCGGCCCATCGAGCCCGTGCCGAAATGCTGGGACTATTTCTACTGGAGCAGAGAAAGCCAAGAGGAGATTAGATAGAAGTTTTTAAAATTATGAAGGGCTTTGATGGAGTGAGTAAGGAAAAGCTATTTCCTATGATTGGGAAGTCAGTGTATACTCTGTTGATGCACATATGACCACACTTTTTTTGAAGCAACTTAAAAAATCAATTTGAATTGGAGGTGCAGCCGATATGTGAATGAATAATTTGTTTTCCTCTGGAATGAGGCTTAATGATTGAGGGGCGACCTATATGGATGTCAGTATGCTACTTTAATAATGAAGGTGGGCAAGGGGGCAAAGTATTTTTTCAACCAGCAATAAGGAGAAAATGAGATCATGTAATTCTTCTGTGTAACCCTTGACAAGATTCATGCTTGAATGTAGCATCCTGTGAAGTTGACAGTTATTTGGCATTGATGTCCTACATGGGTATGAATTGAAACTAGTTATTAAACTATGATTTTTAGCACCCCCTTACATTCACCTAGTGCATAGGCTCTTAAGTGAGCACGTAGTTCTCCATACCTGGTAAACTCTGGGGAACACTATGTACACTTGAGCTAAAAGAATTGAAGTCATTCAATTCAGGGCCCACTGTAAATGTGTGATTGAGGGCTCTTATAACATAAATGATGAGTTACACCCAAAAAAATCAGTGATATGAGAAATATGGTTGCAAATCCACCTATGAGTTGAAACTGGTTGAGTATAATTAAGTTGTATCATTATTGTAGTATTGTGATGGCAAACTAAAAAAGGATTGATCAATTATACTGTAATCTATTCCATTGGGGGCAAAATTCATTATCGCCCAGGATGGGTGCTAACTTAGGATAAGTTTGAGATTTAGCGCCAGGTGCTAATGAATCTCGCTGCACGCAAAATTCAGTGTCATTGCTCAAAGAAACGACTGTAGCGCTAAATCAAGCGCCAATGACCTAGCTCAATGGTATTAGACTCAAAGTGCTAAGCAATTTCCGGTGCAGTCTAATCACTAGTCATCATTGCCACAGGCTCTTTCCAGTTCTTAAAGGGGAGGTTCAATCATGCTGCAGAACCTCATTCTCAGCATTGCTGGTTCTGCAGCTGTCTCAGCAAGAAGCAGAAGGCCAAGGGGAAGGAACCGGACCACTGAAGGAGGTGTCATTATGGTAATCAACGACCCAGGGAGAGAGCTCGCAGATTCTGCAACCAGGCATTGGAGGCCTAGGTCCTCGCTGTGGAGAGACGGAGGATGGTGCTGTACCCAGCAAGTGGCAGGAGGTAGCCCAGCAGGTCTCAGGCAGCAGTGTGGGCCCCAGGACCCACACCCAGTGCAGGAAGAAATTTAACAACCTCACTCAGGTGGTCAGGGTGAGTCAATGCTTCAACAAATACTACATACCACCATCTGAACTTCAGTCTGTACACACTGCCCAAAGCACCACACCCCCAGCACTCACCCATCAACAATCTCCACCTACCAACACTCACACCTTACACACAATGACAGCTATTCAACTATGGCAGGCACATCTCCCAAACACATTGCTCCACACTCACTCGCACACTTTTCTCTCTCTTGCAGGCCAAGGTCGCTCACAACAGGAGGGAGCAGGAGGACAACATGACACCCAACCACTTTCTGAGCTGGAGGAAAGAGTGCTGCATATCATTGGGCGCCAGGTGGTGGGCGCCATGGCCACCGGCGACGTTGACCCCCTTGGGGACAACAACAGTATGTTCATCCCTACTCCTTCATCTCACATCCCACTTCACCCTCACCCCACAAGCCTTTTGCACTTTCCAGCTAATGATGCTGTATGCATGCCTTTCTCCCTTCTTGCCCCCCTCCCCTCACCTTAACCTGACTCTTGTGCCTTTATGCTTTCAGATAATGAGCAAGCAGCTGAGCAGCCTGACCCTGAGGGTACCACAGAGAGCGAGGCGGAAGAAGAGGAGGACGAAGAACACACCACGTCACTGCATATCTCACCTTCAGGCACCAGCTCAGATACTGGCACTGCGCGTTCTTTAGAGGCTAGTATAGTAGCGGGATCTGCACAGGGTTATGCACCAGGGATGAACGGGCTGCAGCAAGGCCAGGGGGAAAGGGTAGCTTGGGAGTCAGCTCCCTGGAGGGCGAGTTTGCGCGTGAGTTCTGCACAGACCTCGATGGGGAGGCCTTTAGAAGAAGGGTGATGGGCATGCACACGGGTGCAATGGCAAGGGTGCCTGAGAGCCTCTCGGCAATGGTGAGTGTGGAGGAGTTCGCCTCCAACATTGCACAGAGCTCTGCAAAGGATGGTGGACTCCCAGAGAGACCGTGCTCACCCAGACCTCATGCCACGTGTGATGGGCGCTGTCGCAGCTTCCATTGCAGCACAGGCGGAAGCCACACAACATCTTAGTGCTGTAATGCAGTCTATGCTTGGTGCCATCGATTGTCAGACTGCTCTCATGCAGTCTCAGCTTGATGCCACGCAAGCTCTGACTGCTGCCATCACGGCTGGGTTGACCACTGTCCACCGGGGCTTTCACGGTGTCGCAGCAGGCCAGCAATCTGTGCTCCAGCAGCTTGGTAGTGATGCATAAGTGCTGCCCCGGGAGAGTGCCAGTGGGTCAGGATGCTGCTGTCCCCTCTCAGGATGACAGCATTCCTGCTCCCACCACTGGCACTCCACCATTGCTCTTGTCTCTACCTGTCATCCAGCCAGCCCAGACTGCTGAAGCCCATGCTGAGGTGGTGCACTCTACAGCTGGGCCTTCCAGGCCCAGAGCTGGTCGAGGGCGTCCTGCAAGGCCATCTGAAGGCTCCCGCACGGACACTCAGCAGCCTTCCACCCGCCATGCTGCAGCCACTGGGCCAACACTTCGTAGGAGCACTAGAGTAGGCAAAGGCACTAATGAGGGGCACTAAGGGATTGCACAAGGGGGAATAGTTGATATTGTTGTTGTAAATATGTGATCACTGATTATTGATAAATTTATTAATTGGCTTTGGATGATTTTGTGGTGTCTCTCATTTCAGCTTTGCGCTGTGATATGGCCTGCGACAGGAATGGAATGATGGGGATGTGGTGTGCAATGGGGATCTAGTGTTTAATTTATTGGAACCGCAGTCTGATGAAGTGGTCACGGACCGCACTTCCAGAAGGCCGATTGAGTGGCTGCCTCCTCCCTTGCTCCTGTTCCTCCTCCTCCTCCTCCTCCTCCCCTCCCTCTTCCTCCTCCTGAGGTGGTCCCGCAATTCCTGGTGGCAAGGGCTGGGCACTCAGGATGGCCAGATTGTGGAGCATGCAGCACACCACGACGAAATGGGACACACGCTCCGGCGAGTACTGGAGGGTTCCCCCCGAGCGGTCAAGGCAGCAGAACCGTTGCTTGAGCAACCCAACTGTCTGCTTGATGATGTTCCTGATGGCAGCATGGCTCTCATTTATGTGTGCTGAGCAGGAGTGCTGGGGTTACAGAGGGGATTCATGAGCCAGGTGGAGAGCGGATAGCCCTAGTCTTCGACCAGCCAGCCATGAGCTTGATGTGGTGGCTGGAAGAGTGCTGGCACACTGGTCTGGCGCAGGACGAAGGCATCGTGGCTGCTGCCAGGATAGCGGGCATTCACATTGAGGATTCGCTGTCTGTGGTCGCACACCAACTGCACATTAAGTGAGTGGTAGCCTTTGCGGTTATGGAAGACCTCAGGATTGTTATGCAGTGCCATGCAAAGCCATGTGGGTGCAGTCAATGGCATTCTGCACCATGGGGAATCCTGCTATCCTGTCAAAGCCACATGCACATTCATCCTGCTTCTCTCTGGTGATGGGGAAGGAAATGTTGTCCCTTCTACTGTAGAGAGCCTCTGTGACTTCCCGGATGCAGCGATGGATGGCGAATTGCGAGATGTTCGCTATATCTCCTGTTGCAGACTGGAAGGAACTGCTGCCGAAGAAATTGAGGGTGACGGTTATCTTGACTGCCACTGAGAGAGCCGTGGTTGACCTGATCTGAGGTTCGAGGTCTGGTTGCAGGAGGTGGCAGAGTTTGGTGACCACATCCTTGCTGAAGCGGACCCTTCTAATGCACTGCTCCTTGCTTAATTGGAGGTAGGAGAAGTGCCCTCGGAATACCCTCAGAAGGTAAGGCCTCCTGTTGAGAGCCCTAATATCCCTCCTGCTCCCTCTGGCCACATCTTACAATCTTTCTCGCTGCCTGCGCTCCCTCCATCGTAGATCCTGGAGGGCGAGGTCGACTGCCAGTACTGCCCCCATTAATGTAACGATGTGTAGCACTGTGAAATTTTGTCAGAATAAATGTAACAAATTTTTAGTAGCCATGACACTCCTGATACTAAAGAAACTTTAAATGACTGAATTAAACTCTTGCACAATTATAAACTGACAAGGAAGCAGTGAAACAGCACCAACCTGACAGCTGTGACTGATATCTTTAAATAGCGCCCCTGGAGCCGCCATCCGCCTGCTTCACGCCTCCTCTTCCTGTTATTGTCGGGGCAAGGCGCTAAGGCAGGGGGCAATAATCAATTTGGCAATAATCAAAATAGCTGAGCCCCAAGCATTCATCCTTGTGGCACCCCACTAGTTACAACCTGCCAACCTGAAAATGACCCGTTTATTCCTACTCTCTGTTTTCTGTCTGTTAACCAATCCTCAGTCCAAGCTAATCTATTACCCCCATCCCATGAGCCCTAATCTTGTGTAACAACCTCTTGTGTGGCACCTTATTGAATGCCTTTTGAAAATACTACGTCCATTGGTTCCCCCTTATCTACCCTGCTAGTTACACCCTCAAAAAACTCAAATAGATTTCTCAAACACTATTTTCTCTTTCATAAAACCGTGTTGACTCTGCCTAATCATATTATGATTTTCGAAGTGCCCTGTTACCATGTCCCTAATAATAGATTCTAGCATTTTCCCTACTACTGATATCAGGCTAACTGGCCTGTAGTTCTCTGTTTTCTCTCTCCTCCTTTCTTGAATAGTGGGGTTACATTTGCTCCCTTCCAGTCCATAGGGGCTGTTCTAGAATCTAGGGAATTCTGGAAGATCAAAACCAATGCATCCACTATCTCTTCAGCAATCACTTTTAAAACCCTAGGATGTAGTCTATCAGGTCCAGGGGATTTGTTAGCTTTTAGTCCCATTAATTTCTCCAGTACTTTTTCTTGACTAATATTAATTACTTTAAGTTCCTCACTCTCATTAGACCCTCGGTTACCCACTATTTCCAGTATGTTTTTTGTATCTTCTACTGAGAAGACAGATTAAAAAATATTTGTTTAATGTCTCTGTCATTTCCTTATTCCCCATTATAATTTCTCCTATCTCTGCCTCTAAGGGACCCATGTTTACTTTCGCTAATCTCTTTTTGCATACTTGTAGAAGCTCTTACAATCTGTTTTTATATTTCTTGCTAGTTTACTCTCATTCTATTTTCTCCCTCTTTATCAATTTCTTGGTCATCCTTTGCTGATTTCTAAAACCCTCCCAATTGGGCCCTGTAGACTGGGGGCGGGGGCGGGTGTGTCACTTCCAGGTAAAACTCAGGGCCTGCTGAAGGGATAGTATCAGCTTACCACTCTTTTTGGCAATATTGTAAGCTTCTTCTGTTAATCTGATAATATCCTTAACTTCTCTAGTTAGCCACGGTTAAACCACTTTTCCCGTGGAGTTTTTATTCCTCAAGGGAATGTATGTTCGTTGAGGGATAAATGTTGGCCAGAATACTGGGTGAACTCATTGTTTGTCATCAAATACTGCCATGGGATCTTTTATATCCACCTGAACAGGCAAACGAGGCCCTAGCTTAACATCTTATCCAAAAGGTGGCACCTTCGCCAATGCAGCACTCCCACAGCACTGCATTGAAGTGTTAACATAGATTATGTGCTCAAGTACTGAAGTTGGGGAATATAATTTCCACCACACTATCTAATCTACAAATTTTTTATATTTTTATTATTCGTTTATGGGATGTGGGCGTCGCTGGCAAGACCAGCATTTATTGCCCATCCCTAATTGCCCTTGAGAAGGTGGTGGTGAGCCGCCTTCTTGAACTGCTGCAGTCCGTGTGGTGAAAATACTCCCACAGTGCTGTTAGGTAGGGAGTTCCAGGATTTTGACCCAGCGACGATGAAGGATCGGCGATATGCTTCTAAGTCAGGATGGTGCGTGACTTGGAGGGGAACTTGGAGGTGGTGGTGTTCCCATGTGTCTGCTGCCCTTGTCCTTTTTAGATGGAAGAGGTCACGGGTTTGGGCCCTGTAGACTGGGGGCAGGGGCGGGGCGTCACTTCCAGGTAAAACTCGGGGCCTGCTGAAGGGATAGTATCCGCTGCACCCCCCCCATCACTGAAGTAAAAATCAATGCCTGGAGACTCCTGCCCTATCTGCTGAGAGAAATTACAGTCTCTAACTGTTGCCCCTCTTCTGTTGCCCCTCTCCAGCTCCTCTTTGTTCTCTTTCCTACCCCCTTTACCTCATCCTTGTCCGATTTCCTTCTTCTCCTCCTCCTCCTTATCACCTTTCCCTCTCCTTCCCTCATTGATTTGGAGTTATGAATCAGGTAGCTCATCCAGAGCCAGATTTTACTAAGATGAGCAGAAAAAAGACCATTTTTGCTTGGTGCAGACAGGATTAGCCTCAATTGTGATAAGTGCCTTTTGAATACTGTGATGATACTCACTGTGTAGGCTCATATACGAAGAATGGTCTTTTGTCTAAGGCACAAGAGGAAGGAGCACAAGTGGGAAGGGAGAAAATTGGGGAGGGAGTGGAAGTTATTTTTAAATAAAGAAAAGAACAAATTCAACAAGGCTAGATTGGAGCATGGGTCACACAGCTGAGATTGCAGCCTCGTTCAATTTGCCCAAAGATATTTTGGATAATTTTTTTTTTTAAGTGGTTATAAATTTAATTTCCCCACAACATAGTGATGCATAATTTGCAGGACTGAGCAGACCATTCTGCTCGTGATCAAACTCTATAATAACTTGTAATTTTTAAAATATTGTGTTCTAATTTTTGCAGATGTGGTATGAGAGATGGAAGGAATCATTGGGGTGATTCTATGATCTGGCACTCCCAGTGTGGAGCTCATTCATGGGGAGCACATCGCAGGAAATTATGGGCTTGCAGACTCTGATTTTTAGTTCATTCATTTTAATGAATGCAAAATAGTGAGCTGCACCCCTCTGAAATGCTCCTCAAAGACTGCTGGATCACAAAATTGCTCCTCATCGATCTAGCAGCCAAATGTACAGTGAGGCCACTTGCATTCAGGAATATATTGAAAAGTAGTTAGCCGAACCTAATTAGTACATTGTACTAATTTGGTGCATGGTTACAGCTCTGGCGATTCTATGTAATAATTGTATATGTTATTGATTTGGGGGATGTAACCCCGAGTATGGAACTATTTTTAATAGAGATGATAATCAGCACATGGCTGTTGCAGGTGTGAGGAAAATACAAGTCAAAACAGATCAGTAATAATTCATTAAAACCATTAGCACCTCCTGAACAGTTATTTTCAGTGCCTGGTCTCGGATAATAATAGTTGAAGCCATTGCGGAATATTTTGGGGATGAGGTTAACAGACTCTTGTGGCCATTTGCTAATTGGTTAATTAATGAATAATGTGCATTGTGTGATTACTGTAACACCAATGTGTGTTTTATAGTGGACGTGAGGCAGTTTTATCAATGAAATCACATCATTCATTTGTGCTGTTATTTAATTGGTTTCATCATTTATAGTTTATGTGTGATGAAAAGGAAACTATAAAATGTTATATAAATGTTCATAAAAAAGAATTTGCACATTTATTTATGGAGGAAAAGCACAGCTCTGTAACTGACTGAAAGTGATACTAGTATTCAGAACTGTTATAGGTGTAATACAAAATGTTTATTTGGTTGACCTGTTTAATGACATACAGTAATTTGTACAGAATAATAATTGAAAGGAAACTTTGGAATGTAGCTTTATATGTATTTGCATGTGGAATAATGTAATTTGTTGTAGTCTTGCAATTTGTGTTGATCATAGAGTGTTAATACCACGTACAGCAAGCAATTAGGAAGGCAAATGGCATGTTGGCCTTTATTGCAAGGGGGTTGGAGTCCAAGAGTAAGGAAGTCTTGCTACAATTGTACAGGGCTTTGGTGAGACCACACCTGGAGTACTGTGCACAGTTTTGGTCTCCTTATCTAACGAAGGAAATACTTGCTTTAGAGGCAGTGCAACGAAGGTTCGCTAGATTGATTCTTGGGATGAGAGGATTGTCCTATGAGGAAAGATTGAGTACATTGAACCTATATGCTCTGGAGTTTAGAAGAATGAGAGGTGATCTCATTGAAACATACAAGATTCTGAAGGGGATTGACAGGGTAGATGCTGAGAGGCTGTTTCCCCTGGCTGGAGAGTCTAGAACTAGGGGCACAGTCTCAGGATAAGGGGTCGGCCATTTAAGACTGAGATGAGGAGGAATTTCTTCACTGAGATTTGTGAATCTTTGGAATTCTCTGCCCCAAAGGGCTGTGGATGCTGAATCGTTAATTATATTTTTGGACTCTCGGGGAATCAAGGCATATGGAGATTGGGCAGGAAAGTGGAGTTGAGGTTGAAGATCAGCCATGATCTTATTGAATGGTGGAGCAGGCTCGAGTGGCTGTATGGCCTACTCCTGCTCCTAATTCTTATGTTCTTATCTTATAATCTTATGTGGAAGTCATATGTCTTTTTACCTTTGCATTTTATCATGTGTAGAAGTTCCCATCATGCATCAGTAAAATGTCAGGGCAAGTGGCAGGTGTCCTGCAACTAGAAGGATACTTCTCATGGTGTAAAATGATCTTTGAGTTTTTCTAAATTTTGGAATTCTGCAGAATGAATTTTTCAGGTAAAATGTTATCATAGAATCATAGAATGATACAGCACAGAAGGAGGCCATTCAGCTTATCATGCCTGTTCTGGCTCTTTGAAAAAGCTATCCAATAGTCCCATCCCTTGTCCTCCCCCACCACCCAGCCCCCCCATAGCCATGCACATTTTTTCCCTTCAAGTATTTATCCAATTCCCTTTTGAAAGTTATTATTGAATCTGCTTCCACCACCCTTTCAGGTAGTGCATTCCAGATCTTAACCCGCTACTTAAAAAAAAATTCTCCTCATCTTTCTTCTGGTTCTTTTGCCAATTACTTTCAATCTGTATCCTCTGGCTACTGACACTTCTGCCCTTGGAAACAGTTTCTTCTTACTTACTCTGTCAAAACCCTTCATGATTTTGAACACCTCTATTAAATCTCCTCTCAACCTTCTCTGTTTAAGGAGAACAATCCCAGCTTCTCTAGTCTCTCCACATACCTGAAGTCCCTGGTCCCATTCTAGTAAATCTCCTCTGCACCCTCTCCAAGGCCTTGACATCCTTTCTAAAATGTGGTGCCCAGAATTGATCACAATACTCCAGCTGGGGCCTAACCTACGCTGCGAACATGCAGTCTCCAGAGAATACAACTGCTACACCAGCAAAGACATGCCGATCCAGGCCAACTTGAACAACCTACCACCAACCTGTCCCAAATCTAGAAGGCTATTTTGGACTGTCGCCCAAGCCCTTCAGCGATCTCCCCTCAGCCTTGATGACCAATGGCGAAATGTTTGGAAGAACTGCGACATTCGGAATGGATTCCTTATAGAGGACCCCACAGTACAACCTGCAGGATCAAACTTCCTCGCAAACAGTGGACAACCATCACCCGCCTCAGAACTGGTCATGGTAGATGCTGCCACCTTCTCCATAGATGGAAGATTAAAGCATCCCCATCATGCGACTATGGAGCTCCTAATCAGACCCTGGAGCACATCATTGAGCCGCAGTGGAAATTCGCAGGCAGCCTACAAGATATCCATGCTGTTACACCGGAAGCTTTGGCCTGCATATCCAACTTAGATATTGACATTTGATCTGCTTTGCTACTACCATCCGAAAGAAGACGACCAGTGATTTATAAATGTTTAGCATAACTTCCTTCCATTTTTACTCTATGCTTCTGTTTGTAAAACCAAGGATCTCCTATGCTTTTTTAACAGCCTTCTCAACTTGTCCTGCCACCTTCAAGAATTTGTGTATGTGAACCCCCAGGTCTCTCTCTTCCTGCACCCCCTTTAAAATTGTAAAATTAATATTTTGTCAACTGTTAAATTTTTAGGACAGACAGCTGGCCAACTGTGTGTGTGAAAGAGAGAGAAATTGAAACTTCTAAGGTAAAGAAATATTTTAATTACCATCACCTCTTGGTTAAAAATGTTTTAAATTTATTTCCATATTGTATGAATTATTAAATTTTTAGCTCACAACTGGCCAGCTGCCTGAGACCAAATCAGTGGGGGTAATTTGGACTTTGGGTGATAGTATAAAGCGGGCAATATCGATTTAGCCACCCATTATACATCGCTCTCGCTTTTCATTTCCATTGAAATCAATGGATTAAAAAAAAATTACATACCTTTTTGGTGGCAGCTACTGGTTAGGCCGCATGCCTGCTCCACTCAGGGCAGCCCAATTTCTTTGGAGTCCTAAAACGGGTGTTAGGCCCCTTATTAGCATCTGCAATGGGCCAAATGCCAGTTTTAGGTGGCCACCCTGGAAGCCTAAAAAATGGGCCAACGTTTTCCGGCGTCCTTCGGGTGTAGAATGTTGATCCCCAAAATTGGGCCTCGTTGCACCCATTTTACGCTCGTAAAATGGATGCAGTGAGGTCTAATTTCTACCGCATTGTGTTTTATCGGTTTATTTATCGATGTTTAGTCACCACAATTTCTATAGTGTCAAAATAGTGGCCCTGCTGTGCTTGCCACTAAGCTTGCTTCTTCCTTTCAACATGCTCACGAGATGAAGATGCCTCAAACAGCTGAACGGTACTTTACAATAAAGAAATAAAAACTTTCTACAACTCTTTCTACAAGAGAAGATAGACACAATAGTAGGGAGGGGATGAGGGGACCTGCCTCCATCTATCCACCTCTTCAGTCAGATGGAGGAGGAAGCAATACAGATCTTAGGGGGAAGTAGAACGAAAATCATTGAAGATGGTGAGGCTGGTGCGGGTGTGTGCCATTTTTTTTTACTACAATCTCTCTTTCCTCTCACATTACTGCATCTAAGCTGTCTGGCACCTTGGCATTGTCTAGCACTGACAGTCATCAACTGCTTCATTGACTGTTACTGCCGCAGTAACCCTATCCTTTCTCCTTTTATCTAGGTTCTCGTCATTCTTCAGAAACTGCAGCAGAAACCTTGAAGGGGGAGAATCCTCCCGAAGAAGCAACATCACTTGCTCTATCTCTTCCAAGCATCAGCACAGAGATCGGCACCCCGGTTGGGATAGATAGTGAGTTAGTGAGGGTTGCACAAGGAGATTCATACAGAACTAGTGAGCAGGAGGTTCTAGAAAAGCAAGCTCAGAACACGACTTGCCGGAGGGCAACCCTGGGTCCCAGCTGTGTTGTGGGTGATCAAGATGCAGACCTCAGAGGCCCAGCTTACAATAGGAGACATACGAACATATGACAACGACGGACAAGAAAAGGCCCACTGGTCCATGCAGCCTGTTCCACACAACTGCAATGCCTTGTGCATTACAATACATACCTTCCCCACTCCACCCGAAAGCCATGTAATCGCCTGGCGAGAAAACAGATAAAACCCAGACCAATTAGGGGGGGAAAAAAAATCAGGAAGATTCCTTCCTGACTTCTTTAGGCAATCAAAGCTAGCCCAGGAGATCACTCTGGTCCTGATTAATGTTATACAGTACCTACCTTTTATATGTGGTGATCTCCACCCCAGCCAGAAACAGATTCCGCTCTTGCTTGAAGGAATGTAACGAATCAGTGGTCACCGCACGAGCTGGTAGCCTGTTCCACAGACGCCTTGATGTGCACCAGCAGTTGTTGGAGGTATTGGACTGGTTGCCTCGATGATTCCACCACATATCTGAAACTATGGAGGATTTCCGTTCCAATGTGTGGTATTCTGGCCAATAGTATCGGCAGACTGTAGTCCATCAGCAGTCTGTGGTCACCTCTGTGGATGCTGCAGCCAGGACCTCTTCTAGAGTCTGTGTCACCACCTCTGGGAACTTTGATCAAAGCTCAGACTGATGCCATTCAGTCTCTGGGCTCCTCAGTATCTGCCGGCTTCAAAAGGCTGGTGGAACACATTGATTTGAGATTCCAAAGCACCTCTGATCTCCTAGGGTCTGCTCTCCCTCATCACTATAAATGAGGTCCTTCAGGCCCATGGAAATAGCAGCACGCCTGCTCTGATGCCACTTACTCAATATGGTGCAAGAAAGTCAGACTCTGGCACCAGCCGAGATGTTGCAATCTATTACCTGAACCCCAATTTATTTTTAAATTATTTTTTCGCAAGCTATATTTGTCTGACATTAAGTTGTGAAGGATTCAGAATTTCCTCCAATTGAATATTAAGAAAAGCTGAAACTCCACTCTCATCACTGACTCCACCCACCTCTCTGACTGCTTGCTCAGGTTGAACCAGGCTGTGCACAATCTCACCATCCTGTTCAATCGTGAGCGGAGTTTCAAAATCCAAATCTTATCCATCGCCAAGACCACTTAGTTGCACCTTTGCAATATCATCTGCCTCTGCCCCAACCTTACCCCCACCATTGCCAAGACCCTATCTTTGTCAGTGTCACCTCCATGCTGGTTATGTGACATCCACTCTCCAAAAAACACCAAATATTCCAAAGCTCTGCTGCACAAATCCTGACCTGCATTATTTCCTGCTCCCCCCCCCCCCTCCCCCACCCCGTTCAGCTATCCTCTTCCTGTGTCCCACATTTAATATCCTTGACTACAAATCCTTTGAAGGCTCATCCCACCTTACCACAATAGCCTTATGCTATCTTCCTCTTGCCCCCTCCACCATTGATGATAGAGCCTTTAGCCATCTTGGTACTACTCTTTTGAACTTCCTCCAAAAACCTTTCTAACTCTTGCTCTCTCTATACCTTTTAAAAGCCTCCTTAAAACCTATCACTTTGACTAAACCTTTGGCACTTCTCCCCATTGTCTCACTGGATCAGTGACCATTCTTCTGAAATTATTCAGAAAAGCAGTGGTATTCTCGCCCATATAGAATGAATTTCTAGTGCTTGAAACCTTGTAAATCAACTGTGTGAGGTATCAATTAGTAAATCTATGTTTCTTTAATATGCACAGGCCACACCTCTGCTTGAATCCATGTCACTCTTCTGCAATACCAGCAGCTTCATATCTCCATTAGAATCCTTTGTGTCTTAAAGCAGTAAAATTGCAGTAGCAGAATACCTTTTTCCACAGCTCATGAATACTAAATGCTCACAAAATCTCTGCAAAAGACATTTTCTGATATCGTGAGAATTCTCAGGAAAAACTGTAATTTATGGTCTTCAAAAAGATTGTGATGAGAGGCCATTATAAAAACCAAAGGATGGTGAACTCTAAATTATGTTTGCCTTAACTGACAATATTTATTACTGAATGCAAAGAAGAAAGATAATTCTAAATTCCCCAGCATTTTCATTCCTCACTTTGGAAATCAGAATATCTATTACATAATGTTAGATTTATTTTTATTTGAAGGTGTATGAAGAAAACTGAAGTTAAGAAAACTCTGAAATTAGTACATTTGATATAAACTGCAAGGTGAAATTAAGCTGCATGTTTGAATTAAAATCCGATAATCCAATAAAATTGCGTCACTGTGCACATCAAAGACATCTTTGCTATTTCATTGTTCTGAAACTGTTTAATGAAAATAAATAGTTGTATGTATTTCACAACAATCTTTGTGAATATAAACACAAAATAGATAATTTGGGGTAAAATCCAATCTTAATTCACGTTAAATAATCTCCATTATAAAATTAAAAGCATCTGTCAATGTGGAGTGAAGCCAAGGTATTGTGTGAGCAGATTATGAAGTTATAGACCATCCCTTAAGAGAAACTGAGTTGCATGATGCAATTGACTTTGGATTTTCAATAACCTACAGTCACTTCACCTCTAGCAGTCATGTCTCTTAGGGCAAGCAACATGAAGGACCAGACCAGATCTAGTTGACAGAGGATTAGAAGATCAATATCAGTAGTATTATATTTCTCCACAAAGTGTGACTCAGGACGGTTACCAAGTCAAGGTCATTTATAGATAATAAAACCTAACCCAATGTGAACAGCATTGTTCTAACTCTGTGAAATATAGTAGGCTAAACATGCCCTGGGTGAATGGTTGCTGATACTAATGCAATATCAATAATGATCTGTCTTAGCTTCCAGATTTATTTTTTCAATGCGTACAAGGATTGTTCAAATTTATAAAGCCTCCACTTCATATTTGACAAAATATAGTTGCTATATCTTTTTTAAAACAATTCTTTTATACATCAGGTATCTTAGAAACATTGTAGATACAGTCGTTACACAAAGGAATCATTGTGAAGCTCATATTCATAAACAACTTCCATTTGAGTTACCTATTTTGTTCTTGTAACCTTTGCAAGTACTATTCATTACAATCTTATTCGAAACAATTTATTTTGATACTGATGCTAGATCATTCTATGTAATTACTGGTAGTAATGGTGAGAACACTTTAAAAAATCCCATGGGTTTCATTGTTTTGTTTCAAAAATATTAAATTAATTTTTATTAAGGTTGTATACTATAAAAGATTATATAGTTATCTTTGTGTTCAAATTATATTTCTATTGTGATTTTTTTCATAATTGTTGTTATATTTCCTGATCATAAATGTTTCCCTAACTGAAGGAATAGAAGTGGTGGTTGGCAGCTAAGCCAAATGAAGAGCAGCATGGGATACAGAAGGTCCACTACTTGCATCAGTGACTAACAATAATCTACCCATATCCATGCTAGATGTCTCCTTTTTGGAATTACTGTAAGCTCTTGCTTTCTGAGGTGGTGCATGGTTACGTGTTAGCACAGAATTGCTGCTGACATGAATGGCAACCGGCTTTTCCATACATTCCACTGCTAGGCACCATATCCTTGTAATGCCCACTGCTCTGTGCGAGCACAGCATGCAGGACATTTGAGAATCCTCTGAAATCTCTTATTAAATAGAATGTTCAGCACAGAAACAGGCCATTTGGCTCAACTAGTCTGTGCCAGTGTTTATGCTCCTCCTACCCTACTTCATCTAACCCTATCAGCATAACCTCTATTCCTTTCTCCTTCACGTATTTATCTAACTTTCCCTTATATGCATCCATGCTATTCACCTCAACTACTCCTTGTGGTAGTGAATTCCACATTATTTCCACTCTTTGGGTAAAGAAGTTTCTCCTGAATTCCTTATTGGATTTATTGGTGACTATCTTATATTTATGACCCCTAGTTTTGGTCTCCCCCCACAGGTGGAAACATCTTCTCTACATCTACCCCATCAAACCCATTCAGAATGTTAAAGACCTCTGTGAACAGAGCAGATTGAACATTATAGGGCCAAAATATGGCTTGGCATTGTGCCGCCAGGACTGCTGTTCCCTAATATACGGTCAGCTTAAATATTTTTCTGGTGCTCCCAGCGCTGGAAGGGTTGGAATTTTGAGTGCCAGCAGCCCTTCAGACTGACAAACCTTATTGGTGTGTGATGGGCCCATTGGGAGTGTTGTGGAGCTCAGGTCTCTGCACCTGATAACATGGTTATCAGCCCCTATGGGTAATTGTGCTACAATTACATGAACTATTCAGCACTTGTGAATAATCCATGGGGCAATTCATAGAGTGTATGATTAATATTGATCATACCTATTTGCGCACCTGTTCTACCTCTTCAGGTCCATACTTTTTGGAGCCCCCCTCTGATATAATGCTTTGATTCTCTGTTACTATTCAGTTTTTAGGTTTCTACCTGTATGGTCTACCACATTTTATGTACCTGTAGCATGAACATTTCATTACTTATGCTCGTTAAATGGCTGGTTACCTGCTTGAGATATATTAAATAATCATTCTTACAGGTACATTGTGATTGATCAATTTGCTGTTGGTCCTGCTAACAATATCATATTGCATGAAATAGCTGGTTACAAAATTATACACACGTTCCATTTTGTTGGTTGTGCAGGTGCAAAGTGATTGAAAGAATTGATGTGTATTGTATCAATTCCTCCTGCCCCATGATTTTTCGCCCAGTTGCAATTTGTGTGTGAATGCTTGCACACATTTCAGCCCCATTTTCACCTGTGGGTTGCATTATGGTGTGAGCTGAGCAGTGTATTGTTAGCATGCACCTGACTGTACTGACCCTGCTTTTATTTCCAGAGTTGTCTTAATTAGCATTTTATAGGCAAGCTTCCAGAATAAATAACATCTCCTTTAGAGCTTGCACATTAGAGTACAGGAAATCACTTACTTGTGTAGGTCTTAAAAGGGCATCTGTTTGTGTTGGCAAAGAGGAATCATGGAATATCGTCAAGGTGTAGCCATGTCCACAAGTCGTGATTCCAATAACACAGCGTCTCAGTTTGCTGATAAGTGTACCAGTGAAAGGTCATCAGGTTTGCTATCATGCAGATCAGTGAGGCTTTGCTCAGGAACAGGTGTAAAATGTGCATGGATGATGTTGATACTTCACAGGACGAGAACAAATCGAGATCCTTTGTTTACTACTTTCCGATGACAGCCGGTGTGCGAGAAAGCAGACAGGTGCAGGCTGTCCCTATAACTGCTGAAGTGGTGTAGCATGCAGTTGGGCTATCTCAGACTTTGCAGACAGATTAAGGGTTACTTCCATCCCAGCACCTGTAATGGACTCAAGTATCTCACAAACTCCTGCCACTGAAGGAACAAGTAGAGGAAGGACTAACTTAGGTTCTATAAGCATATTAGTCATTCATGGTCACCAGCGTGGCAAACAATATCAACAGACATTTGATCATATTTAAGGCAATAAAATATGGAACCTCATCTTCATTTTTATTATCTACCTTGTAAATGCTAAATGATTTTTTCTAAGCTTAAAATTTGTTCTGTTTTGCTTATTTATCCAGGGAACCCCAACCGTCAAGACATTTCTTTTTTCTTCTTTGTCCTTTTACATCAATATACTGGATTTTTTACCCTATCTGTCTTCGGTTTAACTATTTCTCATTGCTAATCTATGTTATATATAGCAATTTTTCCTTCTATTTAATCTGAGCAAGGTCCCTTCACATAATAGCAATATATTGATTGAGAAAATGGTTCTGAACACACTCCAAAAATACATTCCTTTTTTCACCACAAACATTTCGCTACCCTATCCTAGACTAATTTTGTACAAATAAAATCTCCTACAATTGTAACTATCATTGATACAGGCCATTCTAATTTGTCTACAAATTCATCATCAATATACCAAGACAAAAAGAAAGAAGTCAATATCGTGATATAGACAAAAAACACTTCTTCATTTTTGTCACAGTGTGATCCAGGAACCTTTCCTGCTTCCACATAGTGCAAAGTGACTTTAATTGTGGCTCAAGCTCAAGAACTTTGGCCAGTCCACCTGGAGACACATTTTACACCTGTGGTGGTCTTGGATGCTCATTGTTTCCAAAACCCCACAACATGCAAGCTCAGCACATCCGGTTTCCACTGACCTTCCATGATAAATGGACTCAGAAACTGAAAGTAATTGCAAGCCAACTTCAGTGCAGAACACTGGTTCAAGCCATACTCTCTGTAATCACATTGCTGGCCTCTTGCTTATACAATGTGCTTAAATCCTCTCAAAACAACACAGTTAGCACAAACAAATTGAAATACAAATACTATTTCCAAAATAGCCAATCAATGAAAAATCACACCCAGCTGCCAGTACTTTCATACTTAATGGTGTGCTTGCCAATCAAACCAGTTTAGTCATGCCATAAAAACACATCAACAACTTACTAGTTACAAATTATAATATAATGTTTACCTGCTCAACTCTTGGACAAACTCCCTATCCTCTGTCAGCTGCCTTTTAACTCAGCTGGCCTCTCAAAACACACACAGGTTAGCTTGTGGTATGCAACAAGCTTTGTTACAGCTTCCCGAGTAAATAGTAGCCTCTACTTATATTGAAAATTACAATTGAGCTAGCATTTAGAGGAAAATGGCCTAACTCTAATTGTACAATTATGTCCTCTTGTTCTGGATTCCCATACCAGAGGAAATAGTTTCCGTATATCTGCACTATTGAATCCTTTTATTATTTTGAACACCTCAATTAGATCACCCATCACCCCAGTGGCTGCAGCTCTCTGACCACCTCTGCCATCTCGTCGTCTTTGTATCCTTTCAATCTGGCTTCTGCTGTATCCTTAGCACTCAGACTGTCCTGGTCAAAGTTACCAGTGACATCCTTTGTGACTGTGATGCACTATACCTTCTCATTCTCCTTGACCTTTTCATGATGTTCAACATACTCGACCATTCCATTCTTATCCATCATCTCTCCTCTGTGATCTGCTTCTGTAGCATGGCTTTAGCTTGGTTTCATTCCAATTTGTCCCAACAAAGCCAGCACATTTCCTGTAATGGTTTCTTCTTCCACCCCCACAACATTACAATGAGTGTACCTAAGGTTCTTTCCTTGACCCTTTTTTTGTCTACATGCTGTTCCTTGGCAACATCATTGATAGACATTGGATCAAGCTTTCACATGTGAGCTGATAATACCTAGCCGAACTTCCCTGCCACCACTCTTGACACCTCGACCACCACTACGCTGTCCAACTGCTCAGATAATATTAAGTTCCCGATGAACAAGAACTTCTTTCAACTCAACAGCACTAAAACCAAAGCCATCTTGTTTGTTTTCTGTCAAAAACTTCACACCATAGCACCCAACTCCATGCTTCTCCCTGCTGCTTGCTCCGGCTGAGCCCGATGTTACATTGTCTTGGTCTCTTGTTTGATCCTGAGGTGAGCTTGAAATCCCACATCCTAGCCACCAAGATGGTCTATTTCTACCTCCTCAACAATGCCATTGTCCACCCTTCCCTCAATCCCACTGCTACTGAAATGCTTACCTACCCTTTTGTCAATTCCAGACATGATTGCCATTGGCAACTTCCTGAGTTCTGCTCTTCATAAATTGCAACTCCTCCAAAATTCCCATCCTGCACTAAGTCCCACTCATCTATAACCCAAATTCTCACCGACCTTCACTTGCACTCTATCTCCTTACGCATCAATATTTTTTTCAAAATTATTCTCCTGTACAAATCCTTCTGTGTCTTTGCCCTTCCCTAACTCGGCAATCTCATTCACCTCTACATTCATATTCGTTCCCTCCACGTTTCCAACTCTCACCTTGTTTGTATTCCTGTTTCTCCACTCTACCTTTGGTTGCAGAGCTTTCAGCCATTTTTGCTCTTTTTTGAATGCTGTTTCTAAACCCCTCCACTTTGCTACTTCTTTTCACTCCTTCAAAAGTCTGCTGAATAACTACCTATTGGACCTTGCATTTAGATGTCACCTCTAACTCTTCTCCCACCACTGTTCAGTGGCAGATATTTTCATCTCTGTGAAGCACTTTGAGATATTCTATTATTTTAAAGATGCTATATAAATACAAATTGTTGTCATGCACTAGCTTTCATATGTAAGAATAAGAAACACAATGAGAGTAGTGTGAGGTAGCAAGCCAGATGTGCCTTCTGTATTTAAACAAGTGTGACTGGCCTTTGCATGGTAGGGTTGAGCATTGTTGAGTGGAATCAAAATTTGATCTCATATTCAGATCGGGATTTTGTTTTCAGATATTTAAGTATGGATGTCAACCTCAGATTTAGACTTCTTCACATTGTGATCCGACCTCCAGCAAAGCTACAGTTATCACATCTGCATTTAGTAAGTAGGCTGCAGTTACCTGAACCACCCAGCACGTGTCATTCAAAATTCAAATTTATCTAATTTGTATAATTTTCGATTGGGAGAAAAATTCAGAGCTCACCCCTGTTAATAAGATATGTAATAAATACCCAGCTAATTTATAAAACGTGTTCCATGTCAGCAGTTGATATTTTATGCACTTGGCTACAATTTAGAGTAGTATGTTATGCATTTAGCAGATGTACATTTATAGGAATTAATTTTTAGTTTGGAAACAAAGCATATACTCGCTTCACTGCCATGGGCAACTTAACCTGACAATCTTATGAGATAACCTTATTCAGTAGGGGTAACTTTCTGACTTCGCTTCTAGCAGAGATCCTCGCTTGTCAGGACTCCATTTGGGAAATTCAGGCATGTGCTATGCATAAACTTTCTGATTGGAAAATCCTGTGTAGTATGTGCCCGAATTTCCAATATGGTCTCTTCGTGGGTGAGGCTTTCTACTGAGGGTGCAAATTGGAAAATTATCTCTAATGCATAAACAAACAATTTGCAGAAGTGTGTTTTATTTCAATGAATAACAAATTATTTCTAATCCTTTCAAACGAGAATGTTGTGCAACATTTCTGAGAAAGTTACTCATGTATATGTTGAATATCAAAAAATAAGGCAACATAAGCATTAGACATAGAAACATTAAGGGAAGTTGACAGTATATTGAGCCATATAATTTGTATTCTTAACAGCAGTCATTGTTAAATAAACTATGTTATGCTTTGTTAATGTAGTAAAATGCTAAATAGTATCATAGATGAGTGTACGATCTTCAGTATAACGATGCTATCTAAAATTCAGAGATTTCCTGTAAAACAAAACAGGAAAAAGATTTATTGCTTATATATGTAAGAGATCTTAGGGTTTTCTCTAATAATTTTAAACCAAAACCATTAGTCCCATGTGTTTCCCTTTAAAATGGTTTTCATGGAAACAGTAGCTAAGAGCATAAATTTTAGTCCTTTTTTGAGATGAATTAGTTTCAACATAAACGATCAATTCTTCTCTTATTAAACTGAAGTTGACCAGTGCACAGTAATGTATTCAGCATTGATCGTTTCTGTTGATCTTCTGTTGCCAGTTCACTCCTTACATACAAAGATTGCCAATGCAGTGCCCCTACATGAAAGAAAGACAGATTAAAAAAAGACAAATTAGACTGCAAATTAAATTTTTATTAGTGTATCAGCTTTTTATTTCCAATGTATCAATTAGGATATCCAATTACACATTTTCAAAATATTCTGTTGATTGAAATTGTAAAATATTACAGCATATGAGAATAGAGTATTGTATATTTTCAACAATTTGGAGTATTTATAAGTAAAATTCACTTCTTCTCACCTTGTTGCAGAAATACTGTCATTAATCTGAGAGAGTTAAAGCTAAATTCAATGCTTGATTTTGCTTCCTGCTGTGACATATGTATATTATTGAGTAGATATGAGCAAATTAAGCTGACAGCACAGGATGTAATGATCCAGACAGCCAAGGTCATTGTACTCTGCCTGTGGGCTGCAAAATCAATAACTAATCAATATCTTTTTATTAAAAAATACAAAGCAATTCTGTTGTAATTAAACTAAACAAAACAACCACAACAAAAAACCTTAATTGATAGGTTTTAAATGTTTCATGGTGAAAAATTGCTTTGCAAACTACTGCTTAATTGCAAAGTCATATTCAAAAAGTGACTTTTGTTCAGAAGTGCTATTAATATTAAACACTTGAACAAAGCACAGGCTATTATATTTCACTATGTGTGCAGTAACTTGATGTTGTTTACACTTTTAGCTGTACTGTAATAAAGCACCAGTTTTAACTCTGGGCGGGCAGGGACCAAGGCAGGCAGCAACCCGACCCAACATCAGCAGCGTGAGGCTCGGGCCTCATCTACCTAGGCCCTGTCAGTCTCCCACCTGAAATCGACGGGAAGTGGCAGCTGGCTGGCAGGCAGGCGTGGAGTTTCAGGCATAAGGAGGTTGCCACCAGGGACTGAAAAAATGGTTCACTGCACTCAACTAAGTGGCTGGAAAGGCCTCATGGTTGGGGGTGTGGGGCGAGGAAGCCCGGGGCAGGGAAGGGCTAAACCTTCCTCGTGGGGTTCGGAGGAACACTCCTACTCCTCTTGGCCCCACAAGGAAAAGAAAAAAAAGAAAAAACACTTAACTTTTTGGACTTTTCCAGCCCCAACTCCTCTTCCCACTAGGTTAGCCTAGGAAGAATGGCACAATGGCTTTCCTGCACAAGCCTCTGGTTAAAATAGTAATAGGGTCCTGATGATGTCATAAGAACATAAAAAATAGGAGCAGGAGTAGGCCATTTGGCCTTTCAAGCCTGCTCTGCCATTCAATAAGATCATGGCTGATGATCTACCTCATCTCCACTTTCCTGCACTATCCCCATATCCCTTGATTCCCTTAATATTCAAAAATCTGTCACTCTCTGTCTTGAATATACTCAATGACTGAGCCTCCACAGTCCTCTTGGGTAGAGAATTCCAAAAATTCACCACCCTCTGAGTGAAGAAATTTCTCCTCATCTCAGTCCTAAATGGCCGACCCCTTATTCTGAGACTGTGACCCCTAGTTCTAGACTCCCCAGCCAGGGGAAACATCCTCCCTGCATCTACCCTGTCAAGTCCTGTAAGAATTTTGTATGTTTCAATGAGATCACCTCTCATTCTTCTAAACTCTAGAGAATATAGGCCTAGTCTACTCATCGGAGCCCAATCTCCATATTTAAAGAAGGACCCCTCAGCTTCTGGCAGGTGTCCCTCTTAAGTGCTCAGAAGAGCAGGTTAAAATTATAACCTGTGGGAAGATAGCAGGACTTCTTCAAGTAAGTCCCGCGGGTGATTTGAACTTTCCGCCCGCCCAGTTTCATCCAGGCTGACAGGGTTAAAATCACCCCATGCTAAAGAGTACAATATGGATAGTTCCTAAAAATCATAGAAATTGCAGCTCAGAAGGAAAGCATTTAGCATATCATACCAGTGACTGAGCTGGAGTTATCTGCTATATCCCAATTCCTTGCAATTTTCTTTATCCTTTTATAGTTTACCTTTGCGGTGAAAGGATAGGGAGTTTGCACGGTTCACACTATGGCCAACGATGCAATTGAATATTTTTTCAGTTTCTATGTTGGTAATGCAAGATAGTGTTCTATTAATGCAAACAGCACAATAAATACTTGAAAAGATCCAATTCCTTTTTAAAAAATGATATAGCATTTACCTCATTCACCACTTGTGGTAAAGCATTTTCATGTTGTAATAACCATCTATGTGAAAACAAATCTTTTTAAATTCCTCCCTCATTCTTCGAGTGGTAATCCTAAATGTATGTCCCCTTGTTACCAATTCAGCAATGAGTTGAAGCAATCATTCACTATCCTTTCTAAATCTTTTATAATTTTGAAATCCTCTATTAGATTCCCTCTTAACCTCTCCGATCCAGTGGAAAAAAACTCCTAACTTTTCAACCCTTTCTTCCTAACTATAACCTCTAGTCTCCACATTCAACGGATCATCCTCCGCCATTTCCACCATCTCCAGTATGATCCCACCACCAAACACATCTTCCCCTCACCTCCCCTTTCAGCATTCCGAAGGGACCGCTCCCTCCGCAATACCCTGGTCCACTCCTCTGTCACCCCCAACACCCTTTCCCCTTCGCCCGGCACCTTCCCATGCAAGCGCAGGAGATGCAACACCTGCCCTTTTACCTCCTCCCTTCCCACTGTCCAGGGCCCCAAACACTCCATCCAGGTGAAACAGCGATTTGCTTGTACTTATTGCAATTTAGTATACTGTATTCACTGCTCACGGTGCAGTCTCCTCTACATTGGGGAGACCAAACGCAGATTGGGTGACAGCTTTGTGGAACACCTCTGTTCAGTCCATCAGGGTGATCCTGAGCTTCCAGTTGCCTGTCACTTTAATTCTCCGCTCCACTCCCACTCTGACCTCTCTGTCCTCGGCCTCTTACACTGTTTCAATGAAGCTCAACGTAAGCTCGAGGAACAGCACCTCATCTTTCAATTAGGCACTTTATAGCCTTCTGGGCTCAACATCGAGTTCAACAATTTCAGACCATTACCTCTGCCCCTATCATTTTTTTTCTCTCTTTCACATGGCAGCTGTTGATCATCCTGCCATTGCCATTTACACTTCATCTAGAGTCATCTTTTTTATCTTAACTTGTCCCGTTACCATCTCCTTTTGCCTTGCACCATCAACCCTTTCGTCTGTTAATCTCTCCTGCCTTCAATCCTCTCACAGACCTTCCCTTTTGTTCTTTCCTCCCCTCCCCCTCTCCCTGCCCCTACACTTGCTTAAAAATCTGTTACATCTCCAACTTTTTCCAGTTCTGACGAAGAGTCATCGACCTGAAACATTGGCCCAGAAATTGGAGTTCGATGGTTGCCGCGGGGGTAAGGATCCCCCGTGATATCGCACTCCGCGCCTACCTTTATGGTTCGGGCCCACACAAACTTCAGTTCCTGGGCCTCTCCCTGGTGCCGGCGTGCAGTGTGTGCGTGTCCCAGAGGTGCAGTTAATTCGATGCGACCTCTGGGATCACGTGGGCCAGTTAGAGCCAATGGCAGCACACCATCTTTCATTCATAGTTTTGACAGCAAGAGCTGTCAAAACTATGAATACAACAAGCCCCCAAAAGAACAGCTAAACCTCAATTAAATTTAAAAAAAAAGCCATCACATTAATAAAATAACTATAGTTAAATAAATTAACCACTTTAAACAAAAATTTTAATTTTTGAAAATATTTAAATTCTTTTTAAAAGTTATAAAAATAAACTTACCTTTCTTTAAAGTCTCTAAAAAAGATAAACCTGTTGAAATTTTTTTAAATAATACTTAATTAACTACTTACCTTGTTAAAAGGGGGTCTTACGCCTGCTTTCTTTATGTGTAAAATCTTCAACACTTACCTGCGCGTTCAAAGCTGAAAAAAAAACTAAGTGCACTGCGTGCGCTCAACCTGTAGCGCGCATGCGGTTCACTTAGGAACCGCCCCCTTTGCAATACCCGAAGTGCCGGTTTCCTGCGCATGCGCAGTGCATGCAGGAAACTGGCACTTCGGGACCTAATACGCGAGAGTACACAGTGCGTACTCTCCCGCATTAGGTCTAATTGTCGGGCCATTAACTCTGTTTCTCTCTCTACAGATGCTGTCTGACCTGCTGAGTATTTCCAGCATTTTCTGTTTTTATCTCTAATTTCTGGTTTTATTCTAATGAATCTTCACTATAATCTTTATATGGCTCTAATATCCTTCTTATGCTGCCAATAACTGCGCACAATACTCCAACTGTGGCCTAGCCAATAAAAAGAATAGATCAGAGTATTTTCCAAACAGTGGTGGTCCAGGGAGACTTAGGGGTCCATATACATAGATCATTAAAATGCTATGGACAGGTACAAAAAATAATCAAAATGGCTAATGGAATGCTGGGCATTATATCTAGAGGACTGGAATACAAGGGGATAGAAGTTATGCTACAACTATAAAAAGCCCTGGTTAGACCATACCTGGAGTATTGTGTTCAGTTCTGGGCACCGCACCTTAGAAAGGATATATTGGTGTTAGAGGGAGTACAGCATAGATTTACCAGAATGATACCTGGACTCCAAGGGGGGAAAATTGGCTCGTGCCCACTTTGCGGTGCTAACTTCGTCGGGGTGCTAAAAGTAGGGCCCCAAAAAGTTAGCACCCCCACACCTGAAATTTAATGGTAGTGCCCCAAGCTGGAGGCGGGGCGCTAATGGAAGTGCTCCTTCTCCTTCGTGGGGCGTTCCCATGGAATATCGTGGCGCTACGTGCAGCAGCGCCACGCGCGCCGGATCGTAGCACCGCGGTACTGCAGGCCTCCCTCCCCTGATTGAAGGGGAGAGGGGCTTAGCGCTGCGCGCACCAGGGCCCTGCTGGGCCACCAGGGAGTGGGATGCTGGCAAAAGAGCCCGGCACTCAACAGGAGTGCCAGGCTGACGGATCGCAGCCGGCATCCTGCAGCAGGAGGCCAGAGGGGGCAGGTGCTGGCAGGCGGCCCAAAAAAAAATGGCCGCCTGGCACCTGCTCTTTAATTATCACCGCCTCGGCCACAAGAACACCCCCCTGACCCTGTTGGACATAGCGTCCGGCGGTAGGTCAGGGGGCGCAAGCCAAGTTTGCGGCTGGGGCGTGAGTGGGGTGCTGCGCATGACTATGACGTCATCGCCGGAGGCGCAGCACCGCGGGGTGCTACCAGCTACCGCCGCCACTGAATTTCACGGGAGGCGTTAGCCGCGCCAGGGCGCTAGTTGCTTTGTGCCCTGTTAGCACCCTGAGCGGGCGCTAACGGGAGGTGCAAAGCAACCAAATTTTTCCCCCCAAGGGTTAAATTATGCAGAGAGATTACACAAACTAGGGATGTATTCCCTAGAATTTAGCAGGTTAAGGAGTTTTTCAAGATATTAAGGGGAACTGATAGGGTAGATAGAGAGAAACTATTTCTGCTGGTTAGGGAGTCTAGGACTAGGAGACATAGCCTAAAAATTAGAGCCAGGCCTTTCAGGAGTGAAGTTAGGAAACACCTCTACACACAAAGGGTAGTAGAAGTTTGGAATTCTCTTCCACAAACGGCAGTTGATGCTAGGTCAATTGGTCATTTTAAATCTGAGATTGATAGGGGGAAAAATTCGGTTGGTTAGCGCCTCCGGGGGGCGCTAACGGGGCGCTAGGAACTTAGCGCCGCTCGCGAAATTGACCAGTCATTTTGCGGCAGCGCTAAACACTACCACCATGATCTCCTGCGCCCGCAGATCGTGACGTCAGTCAAGCGTACAACGCCCCGGTAGTGCCCTAGACCGGATATTGAGTCACGACCCCTGCCTTAGTGCTTGCCGCTAGGAACGACAGATAGAGGGTAACGTTTTCAAGTCGGGAAGGGGCTGGTGGAGCGCTATTTAAAGGTGGGCACTTCCTGCCTTTTCTTGTCGGCAAAATTTTTGGTTTTAACGCTGTCCTAAGAAGTTTTGGCCATCAGCACCACTTTTGAGGTCCCTAAGTGCTGAGTTCTTTCCCTGGGCCGATCCATTAGTGCTTCCAACTCAATTACTTTTGAGGTCTCTCCAGGCCAAGATTCAAGGCTGCAATGAACAGGGTGTGGCTGGCTAGCAAGATGGCCCCTTCCCTTTAAGAACTGGACGGCGCCAGTGTGTCTGACTTCCATGATAATTGGCATCGCCTGAGCTTCGGTAGCGTTCTGAAGTAGCGCCTCGCTCCCTGATGTTTGCGCCTTAAGAGAGGTGTGTAGCGCCTGATTTAGTGCTCAAATCACCTCCAGGGGCGATCGAGGCGATAATTAGCACCGGGCGCTAAACTTTGCGTCCGGCCGATATAAGCACCCCAAAATGGGCGATACCAAATTTTTCCCTCATAGAGTTTTGTTAACCAAAGGTATTAATGGATATGGGGCAAACACGGATATATGAAGTTGGGTCACAGATTAACCTTGATCTCATTGAATGGTGGAACAGGTTCAAGGGGCTAAGTTGCTTACTCCTGTTCCTATGTTACTAAGATCTCTGTTCGTTCATTCTGTTTAGGGTGTATATCCTTTAACTGTTTCTTTTCCCTAAATGTACTACTTCACATTTCTCTACATTGAACTGCATCTGCCACCTGGCTGCCCACTCTGCTAACCTGTCTATGCCCTTCTGCATCCTTCCTCATAGCTTGCCTTTCCTTCTGATTATGTATAATCAGCAAACTTTGATATAATTCATCTTGTGTCTGTGTCCAAATCATTTATGTAAATGAAAAACATCACTGTCCATATCCTGTCAATCTGATAACATCCATTAACTCCATTCTTTGTTTCTTGTCTAGTACCCATCCCTCTATCCAAGTGCCTACATTACCTTTAGTGCCATGTGCCTTATTCTCTTAACAAGTTTCTTATGTGGCACCTTATAAAATGTCTTCTGAAGATGCATATATACAACATACACCACACTCCCTTAATCGATTCTGTGATTACCTCAAAACAAGTCAAATATGACCTGCCCTTTAAAAATCCTTGCGGAATATCCCTGATTAACCCATGCATTTCTTGTGTTCACTGATTTAATCCAACATTACGGACTCTAAAACCCTGATGTTGATTGGTGGAGTTGGGGTAATGTCTGGCAAGGTAGCAGCTCTTAAGGGGCTGTTGCTCACCAATAAAGAGGAGTGTTTTTTTGCTGCCTAAAAACTACTTTGCAGCTAAGGACAATGGTGGTAAGGAGGAATTTGAGAAAACAAAATCCCCTTTTTGAGGATGAAACTCTAGAGGTACTGCATAGAGTCATAACGGCAGAGAAGGAGGCCATTCGGCCCATCAAGTCCCTGCCAGCTCTCTGCAGAGCAATCCAGTCAGTCCCACTCCCCCGCTCTATCCCTGTAGCCCTGCAAGTTTATTTCCCTCAAGTGCCGATCCAGTCTCCCCTTGAAAACATTGAATGTCTCCGCTTCCACCACTTCCGTCAGCAGCGAGTTCCAGGTCATCACCACTCGCTGCGTAAAAAAGTTTTTCCTCACATCCCCCCTGTATCTCTTGCCCAAAACCTTAAATCTGTGTCCCCTAGTCCTTGTACCATCAACTAGTGGGAACAGCCTTTCCCCGTCTAGCCTATCCGAACCCATCATAATCTTGTACACCTCTATCAAGTCACCCCTCAACCTCCTTTGCTCTAATAAAAACAAATCCAGCTTCTCCAACCTGTCCTTGTAGCTAAGATCCCTCATCCCCGGAACCATTCTGGTAAATCTCCTCTGCACCCTCTCAAGGGTCTTCACATCCTTCCTAAAGTGTGGTGACCAGAACTGGGCGCAATACTCCAGTTGTGGCCTAACCAGCGCTTTATAAAGGTTCAGCATAACTTCTCTACTTTTGTACTCAATACCTATATTCATGAAGACCAAGATCCCATATGCTTTGCTAACCACGCTCTCAATATGTCCTGCCACCTTCAGGGACCTATGCACATTAACTCCCAGGTCCCTCTGTCCCTGCACATTCTTTAAAACTGTGCCATTAAGTGTATATTGCCTCTCCCTGTTCCTTCTGCCAAAATGCATCACCTCACACTTCTCTGTATTAAATTCCATTTGCCACTTGTCTGCCCATTCTGCTAGCCTTTCTATGTCCTGTTGCAGTCGATTGGTATCATCATCACTGTTTGCCACATCCCCAAGTTTGGTGTCATCGGCAAATTTAGAAATTCTACTCTGTATTCCATATCCAGGTCATATATATCAAAAAAAGCAGGGGCCCCAGCACTGACCCTTGGGGAACACCACTGTCTACCATCCTCCAGTCTGAAAAACAGCCATTTACCACAACTCGCTGTTTTCTGTCCTTTAGCCAATTCCTTATCCAAGCTGCCACTGACCCACCTATTCCATGAGCCTCAATTTTGTTAACCAGCCTTCTATGTGGTACTTTGTCAAACGCCTTCTGTAAATCCATGTAGACAACATCCATTGCATTCCCTTCATCAATCCTCTCTGTTACTTCATCAAAAAATTCAATTAGATTAGTCAAACACGATCTGCCTTTTACAAATCCGTGTTGGCTCTCCTTAATTAGCTTAAATCTCTCCAAGTGCCTGTTAATTTTTTCCTTGATTATTGTTTCTAAAACTTTACCCACCACTGATGTTAAACTGACCAGCCTGTAGTTACTAGGATTGTCCTTACACCCTTTCTTGAACAATGGTGTCACATTTGCCACTTTCAAATCCTCAGGCACCTCCCCTGCAGGAGATACAACAGAGGAGAGAATAGCACCATCCTGTCAAAACAAGTTAAAGTTGCCAAGTCTCCTTGTTAATTTTTTGGGTTCTTACGCTAGATATTTTCCTTGGGTTCAGCATCTCTGGCCACTTCCATAAGTGGACTTCATGTCCCAGATGAACCTTAGTGTGCCTTTACCTGTCTCATCCACTATGAAGATGCAACTCTGGAAATTGTGAGGTGCAGGTCATAGCTTTGTGACATCCCAACCAGGCAAGTGTTGTCTAGAACTTCTTAGTAGCCCTTTAAACTCACTCAGTAACACACCTCTGCCCATCAGCATTATGAGAAGTCGCACAACACCAGGTTATAGTCCAACAGATTTATTTAATTTTACAAGCTTTCGGAGCGGTTCGCTCCTTCCTCAGGTAAGTTAGCAGTGAGAGAATCTCCCAGAATTCACAATTTAAACACAGACAAAATCTATTCAAGGAGCGAACCGCTCCGAAAGCTTGTAAAATTAAATAAATCTGTTGGACTATAACCTGGTGTTGTGCGACTTCTCATTTTTGTCCACCCCAGTCCAACGTCGGCATCTCCACATCAGCATTATGGCATTGTAATGGCCTTGCTACTGTGTGGACAGCCATTTGCCGCATGCCCTGTGCTAACAGTTAATCCTTTTCTCTTTTGTGTAGGGTCCTGCCAAGATGATGTAGCTGGGCCATCACATGTGCCTTCATGCACTCCTCAGTACACAGACACCAGCACAGAAACTTCCATCTCAGGAGAGTCAGAGGAAGCACCTGGTAAAGCAACCAGAGCACTAATGAGGAGGAACAATCACAAGGAGTCCCATGGACTCATACCTTATGCGGGGCTGTATAGAGAGAAATACTTAATTATAAGCAAAGCACATTGCACAGTCCTTTTGAGAATCTTCAGAGATTCCTGCATGGTATGTTGGAGACTGCAAAACTGCCACTCTAACATCTCTCCAGGCTTGTGAGAATGTTTTGGAAACCTGCAATCCAATGTGGAGCAAGTGAAAACTCTTGGGCCATCTGCAGGAGATTCCCTAAGCATACCAGTCCAAAGCTGAGATGCAGTGTTACTAGCGAATGCTAGTTTTACTAATGTTACTAGGTTGACATCTACCATACACTTTCACCAATAGCAAGCACCAGGAAAGCAAACATTGAAATGCCTATAAAGGATACTGGAGTAGGGAAATAAAGAAGGTACAAAAAGTTTCAAAAGCACTGTGTAGGTTTATTGTCAGAAAGGACATATTAGTGTGATACAGGCAGGGATCGTAGCAAGGCAGCGGTGACAACACAACATGTTGTTCATGTGGCTGGTATACTATTCATGCAGGGCCACATGTACAAATTAAGTGAAAGTCCTTTTAATGATTAATGCATCAGTTTCCTTGGCTGCACATCAGCCCATTTTAGCTTCCAGCTTCAACTCCTCCACCAAGGCTGCAGGCCACCCCTCCTGGGCTCCTGTCAGGTTCCCCCATTCTATATTGCACAATTATGCAAGGTTCAGTAGACACAGATTATTTTTGACATCTCAGGGCTGTAGATCACCTGATCTGTTGACACAGTGAAATCTATTTCACCAGAATTTGGTGCAGACATAAGGTTCATTGTGTTTCCTTTCAGCCTCTATTCAAGTATTCACTGGTATTAGTAGCCCGAGTTCTAGGAGGTAGCCCATGTCCCCCAACAGCTAGTCTGTCAGCTCCTTAAAATAGTGCTAGCAGAGTGAACTGCTTCAAAGTTAAGGCATTGTGACTGCTGCTGGGTATGGCGTATTCATATTTCATATTTGCCACGGGGTGGTTGTTGGGGTTTTTGATGGCTATGTGTGTGCCATCAATGAGGCCCTGCAATTTAGGCAGGCCTGTCACATGATAAAAATGCTGTTCCCTTTATGGGGAGATTGCCAAAATTGATTCCTCTGGTAAACAAAGCTTCTGTCACCTGTATGGTGCATTATTGGGTGAAATCTGACTAATCTGGCAAATATCACCATTGGTGTCTTGAAAGGATCTAAAATAAAAAAAGGGGATATATTAAATAAACTAATCAAACTCAAAGAGGATAAAACCCCTGGTCCGGATGGATTGCATCCCTGCATTTTAAAAGAATCTAGGGAAGAGATAGCAAAGGCATTACTACACATATTTAATAATTCGTTAGAAAAAGGTGTAGTGCCAGAGGACTGGCGGACAGCTAACGTAATACCTGTATTTAAGAAGGGGGATAGAACACGTCCAGGGGATAGAACATGTCCAGGGAATTTTAGACCAGTCAGCTTAACATTGGTGGTAGGAAAAATAATGGAATCCCTACTAAAGGAGAGAATAGAAGAACATCTAGAAATGAAAAGTATAATAATAAATAGTCAGCATGGATTTCAAAACGGAAAATCTTGCTTGACCAATCTTATTAAATTTTTTGAAGAGGCAACAGAGAGAGTAGACAATGGTAATGCAGTAGATGTAATTTATCTGGATTTTCAAAAGGCCTTCGATAAGGTACCCCATAATAGACTGATGAACAAGGTCAGAGAATGCGGAGTCAGGGGACAAGTAGCAGAATGGATTGCTGGCTGGCTTCAGGACAGAAAGCAGAGAGTCGGAGTAAAGGGTAGCTATTCACAGTGGCAGAAGGTGGGTAGTGGTGTTTCACAAGGATCAGTGCTGGGACCACTGCTGTTCACAATTTACATTAATGATCTAGACTTTGGAATCAAAAACACAATTTCTAAATTTGCAGATGATATCAAATTGGGGGGGTAGTCAATACTGAGGAGGACTGCAACAAATTACAGGAGGACATTAATAAACTTGCAGAATGGGCATATAATTGGCAAATGAAGTTCAACACAGATAAATGTGAGATACTACATTTTGGTAGGAAGAATAGGGAGGTCACTTATCACTTGGAGGGTGCAAGTCTAGGTGGGGTAGAGGAACAAAGGGATCTAGGAGTACAAATACACAAATCACTAAAAGTTGCGATGCAGTTTAGCAAGGCCATTAAAAAAGCAAACCAAGCACTAGGGTTTATTTCTAGAGGGATAGAATTGAAAAGTAGGGAAGTTATGCTAAACCTGTATCGAACCTTGATTAGACCACACTTTGAGTACTGCATGCAGTTCTGGTCACCATGTTATAAAAAGGATATAGAGGCACTGGAGAGGGTGCAGAGAAGAGTTACAAGGATGACACCAGAAATGCAAGGGTATACATATTAGGAAAGGATGAACAGGCTGGGTCTCTTCTCTTGAAAAAAGAAGGCTGAGGTGTGACTTAATAGAGGTATTTAAAATTATGAAAGGTTTTGATATAGTAGATAGAGTCATAGTCATAGAGTTATACAACACGGATAGAGGCCCTTCGGCCCATCGTGTCCGCGCCGGCCATCAAGCCCTGTCTAATCTAATCCCATATTCCAGCATTTGGTCCGTAGCCTTGTATGCTATGGCATTTCAAGTGCTCATCCAAATGCTTCTTGAATGTTGTGAGGGTTCCTGCCTCCACAACCCTTTTAGGCAGTGAGTTCCAGACTCCAACCACCCTCTGGGTGAAAAAGTTCTTTCTCAAATCCCTTGTAAACCTCCCGCCCTTTACCTTGAATCTATGCCCCCTTGTTATAGACCCCTCTACTAAGGGAAAAAGCTCCTTAGTATCCATCCTATCTATGCCCCTCATAATTTTGTACACCTCAATCATGTCCCCCCTCAGCCTCCTCTGCTCCAAGGAAAACAAACCCAATCTGCCCAGTCTCTCTTCATAGCTGAAGCACTCCAGCCCGGGTAACATTCTGGTGAATCTCCTCTGCACCCTCTCCAAAGCTATCACATCCTTCCTGTAGTGTGGCGACCAGAACTGCACACAGTATTCCAGATGTGGCCTAACCAGTGTTTTATACAGCTCCATCATAACCTCCTTGCTCTTATATTCTATGCCTCGGCTAATGAATGCAAGTATCCCATATGCCTTTTTTACCACCTTATCCACCTGTTCCGCCGCCTTCAGGGATCTGTGTACTTGCACACCAAGATCCCTCTGACCCTCCGTCTTGCCTAGGGTCTTACCATTCATTGTGTATTCCCTTGCCTTGTTAGTCCCTCCAAAGTGCATCACCTCGCACTTTTCCGGATTAAATTCCATTTGCCACTGTTCCGCCCATCTGACCAACCCATCCATATCGTCCTGCAGACTGAGGCTACCCTCCTCGCTATTTACCACCCTACCAATTTTTGTATCATCTGCGAACTTACTGATCATACCTTTTACATTCATATCCAAGTCGTTAATGTAGACCACAAACAGCAAGGGACCCAGCACCGATCCCTGTGGTACCCCACTGGCCACAGGCTTCCAGTCACAAAAACAACCTTCGACCATCACCCTCTGCCTTCTGCCACTGAGCCAGTTTTGTATCTAATGTGCCAAGGCACCCTGGATTCCATGGGCTCTTACCTTCTTGACCAGTCTCCTGTGCGGGACTTTATCGAAGGCCTTACTGAAATCCATGTATACCACATCCACTGCGTTACCCTCATCCACACACCTAGTCACCCCCTCAAAAAATTCAATCAAATTAGTCAGACATGATCTTCCCTTGACAAAGCCATGTTGGCTAACCCTGATTAATCCTTGCCTCTCCAAGTGGAGACTAATTTTGTCCCTCAGAATTTTTTCCAATAATTTTCCTACCACTGATGTTAGGCTCACTGGCCTGTAGTTCCCCGGTTTTTCCCTGCTCCCTTTCTTGAATAATGGTACTACATTAGCGGTTCTCCAGTCCTCTGGCACATCCCCTGTGGCCAGAGAGGTTCTGAATATATGTGTTAGAGCCCCCGCAATCTCCTCCTTTGCCTCACACAGCAGCCTGGGATACATTTCGTCTGGACCTGGGGATTTATCCATTTTTAGACCTGCTAAAACCGCCAATACCTTCTCCCTCTCGATGTTAAAATGTTCGAGTATATCACAGTCCCCCTGCCCTAATTTTATGTCTGCATCGTCCTTCTCCATAGTGAAAACAGATGCAAAAAATTCATTTAGAACCCCACCTACATCTTCCGGCTCCACACACAGATTGCCACTTTTGTCCCTAATGGGCCCTATTTTTTCCCTAGTTATCCTCTTACCCTTAATATACTTATAAAACATCTTAGGATTTTCCTTTATTTTGCTCGCCAGTGTTATTTCATGGCCCCTCCTTGATCTCCTAATTTCTTTTTTAAGTATCCCCCTGCACTTTTTGTACTCCTCTAGGGCTTCCTCCGTCTTTAGCATTTTGTATCTGCCAAAAGCCCTCCTTTTTTTCCTGATCCATTCTCGTATATCCCCTGACATCCAAGGTTCCCTGGGGTTTTTGGAACCACCCTTGACCTTTACGGGAACATGCTGCCATTGTATGATCTCAATCTCCCTTCTGAAAGAATCCCATTGCTCCGATGCGGATTTTCCTACAAGCAGCTGATCCCAGTCCATTTTGGCCAGATCCTGCCTTATCCTATTAAAATCGGCCTTCCCCCCAATTTAGAACCTTTATTTCCGGCCCATCCCTGTCCTTTTCCATGACCACCTTAAATCTCACCGTATTATGGTCACTGTCACCAAAGTGCTCACCTACTAGCACTTCTTCCACTTGGCCGGCCACATTCCCTAGAATTAGATCCAGTACCGCCCCCTCTCTTGTAGGACTTTCTACATGCTGGCTCAAAAAGCTCTCCTGGATGCACTTTAAGAATTTTGAACCCTCTAAGCCTTTCACACTCTGACTATCCCAGTTAATATTGGGGAAGTTGAAATCCCCCATTATTATTACCCTATTATTTGCACATTTCTCTGAGATTTGCCTACATATCTGTTCCTCTATCTCCCCTGACTGTTTGGGGGCCTATAGTACGCTCCCAGCAAAGTGCTTGCCCCCTTTTTGTTTTTAAGCTCCACCCATATAGCCTCATTGGAGGAACCTGCTAATATAGCATCCCTCCTTATGGCAGTAATTGATTCCTTAATTAATATTGCGACACCCCCTCCTCTTATACCTCCCCCTCTGTCTCGCCTGAAGATTCTGTACCCCGGAATATTGAGCTGCCAGTCTTGCCCCTCCCTCAACCATGTCTCCGTGATAGCAACAATATCATACTCCCATGTGTTTATCAACACCTTCAGTTCATCCACCTTATTCGCTAGACTCCTTGCATTAAAATAGATGCCTTCCAGCCTTGCTCTTACATGTTTGCCCTGTCTTCCAAGCTGACTTGTTTTTTTCTCTATATTTGACTGTACATCACCCCCTATTGTAGCTCCACTCTGTATCCCATCCCCCTGCCAAGTTAGTTTAAACCCCCCCAACAGTGCTAGCAAACCTCCCCGCAAGGATATTTGCCCCGCTCTGGTTCAGGTGCAAACCGTCCGACTTGTACAAGTCCCACCTTCCCCAGAAGCAGGCCCAGTGATCCAGGAAACTAAAACCCTCTCTCCTGCACCAACTCTTTAGCCACGCATTCATCTGTTCTATCCTCCTATTCCTATACTCACTAGCACGTGGCACTGGGAGTAATCCAAGATTACAACCTTTGAGGTCCTGCTCTTTAATCTGCTGCCTAGCTCCCTAAATTCTTGATGCAGGACCTCATCCCCCTTCCTACCTATGTCGTTGGTCCCAATGTGAACCACGACCTCTGCCTGCTCCCCCTCCCCCTTAAGAATGCCCTGTAGCCGCTCAGTGACATCCATGACCCTGGCCCCAGGGAGGCAACAAATCATCCTGGAGTCACGTTTACTGCCACAGAAACGCCTATCTGTTCCCCTTACGATAGAATCCCCTACCACTATTGCTCTCCCACTCTTTTTCCTCCTTTTCTGAGCAGCAGAAGCAACCCTGGTGCCAGGAAGTTGGCTGCTGCCGCTCTCCCCTGGTGAGTCATCCCCCTCAACAGTATCCAAATCGGTATACCTGTTTGAAAGGGGGATGACCGCAGGGGTCCCCTGCACTTCCTGCCTGCCTCTGCTGCTCCGCCTGATGGTCACCCATTTCCCTTCTGCCTGTGCAGCCCTACCCTGCGGCGTGACCAACTCGCTAAATGTGTTATCCACAACCCTCTCAGCATCGCGTATGCTCCAAAACTCATCGACCCGCAGCTCGAGCACCGCAATGCGGTCTACAAGTAGCTGCAGCTGGATGCATTTCTCGCACACATGGTCCCCAGGGACACTGGCAGCGTCCCTGAATTCCCACATGGAGCAAGAGGAGCATAACACGGGGCTGATCTCACCTGCCATGACCTACTCCTTTAATTAAATTTAAAATGTATTCAATACCCCAGTTACAGATATACTCTAGGGCGCTTTATTTACCAACTGTCCCCACTACACCACAGAGACCCTAGAAATTTAACCCACAGAATTTAAGCTTAAAAAGAGAGAAATAGTCACCAACCAATCACTTACCTGCTTTTTGGTGACATCACACTTCGATTATTTTTCCCTCCGAGTTCGGAGACTGGTACGCCTTACCTGGTCTCTGGAGCCTTTTATAGGCCCACTGCCGCCGCTGAAACTCCCGCCGATGCTCTGAGGCCTTACCTGGTCTCTGGAGCCTTTTATAGGCCCACTGCCGCCGCTGAAACTCCCGCCGATGCTCTGAGGCCTTACCTGGTCTCTGGAGCCTTTTATAGGCCCACTGCCGCCGCTGAAACTCCCGCCGATGCTCTGAGGCCTTACCTGGTCTCTGGAGCCTTTTATAGGCCCACTGCCGCCGCTGAAACTCCCGCCGATGCTCTGAGGCCTTACCTGGTCTCTGGAGCCTTTTATAGGCCCACTGCCACCGCTGAAACTCCCGCCAACGCTCTGAGGCCTTACCTGGTCTCTGGAGCCTTTTATAGGCCCACTGCCGCCGCTGAAACTCCCGCCGATACAGAGAGAATGTTTCCACTTGTGGGAAGAGCATAACTGGAGGCCATCAATATAAGATAGTCAGCAAGAAATCCAATAGGGAATTCAGAAGAAACTTCTTTATCCAAAGAGTGGTGAGAATGTGGAACTTGCTACGACAGGGAGTGGTTGAAGTGAATAGTATAGATGCATTTAAGGGGAGTCTGGACAAGCATATGAGGGAGAAGGGAATAGAGAGTTATGCTGATAGATTTAGATGAGGAAAGACGGGAGGAGGCTCGAGTGGAGCATAAATGCCAGCATGGACTGGTTGGGCCGAATGGCCTGTTTCTGTGCCATATAGCCTATGTAATCCTATGTAATGTAATTGTATTAAAAATGCAAAAAAAATGTGGTGACCTTCACAGCAAAGTGTCCCTGTGCCAAATCTTATCTGCAGGTTAGGGTTTAGTAGACAGCATGACTCGGAGAAGGCCTTCCTTCTGAAACATAAACACCAAAGGCAGGTCTCCTCAGACATACCAAAGTACATCACATAGAATTTTACAGCACAGAAACAGGCCATTCAGCCCAGCAGGTCTATGCCAGTGTTTACGCTCCATATGAGCCTCCTCCCACCTTACTTGATCTCACCCTATCAGCATAGCTTTCTATTCCTTTTTCCCTTATGCACTTATCTAGCTTCCCCTTAAATACCTGTCTCATTAAGTAACGTAACTGCTACCTCATGTGCTAAACATTAGCACCTTACACATGGAAAGAATAAAACAATACATCTATTGCTGCCACAATGCCGTATCTTAAAAAGAGTCAAAGATCATACAAATAAAGTTAATACATCTGAGTTTAAGTGCTTGGGTCCTAAGCCAAGCTCGAGTAGGCACCCAATGGCTGAGGTGCAAGCCTTTCTTCTCTCTGCATGAACTCCTTTTCTTCCTCCGAATCTATAACAGACAGTGGAAGACCCAATGGATGCCCATTTTGAGCACTGCTGTCACTGCTAAGGAGGCAGCCACTGTTAGTAGCAGTATTATGGGAAAACGATCTCTGCAGAGGGAGTCTTATATTGTCAAAAGGCAATAGCAGAAAGACAAAGCACAAACTGCAGCATGAAAGACCAAAAAAAATTCAAATTTGTAATTACATCTTTCAAGAAGTTCTCAAGGACAGTGTCTGTTTCATATGGACATTCAGTGCTACAGGACTAACTAAATAAGAGTGAAGGAAATTGGCAGGGCTGGGGGGTATTGGGGTGTAGGTAATGAGGCCCACATATGCTGTTATTACAGTCTTTATAAAAAAAAATCCATACTGGCCCGAAAATTAGACCTAATACGCAAGAGTACGCACTGTGTACTCTCGCGTTTTAGGTCTCCAATTGCCGGTTTCCTGCATGCACTGCACATGCGCGGGAAACCGGCACTTCGTGAATTCAAAAGGGGGCAGTTCCTAAGTGAACCGCGTGCGCGCTACAGGCTGCGTGCACGCAGTGCACTTAGTTATTTTTGCAGCTTTGAACGCGCAGGTAAGCATGGAAGATTTTACACATGAAGAAAGGAGGCGTAAGACCCTCTTTTAACAAGGTAAGTAGTTAATTAAGTATTATTTAAAAAAATTTCAACAGGTTTATCTTTTTTAGAGACTTTAAAGAAAGGTAAGTTTATTTTTATAACTTTTAAAAAGATTTTAAATTTTTTCAAAAATTTTATTTTTTGTTTAAAGTGGTTAATTTATTTAACTATACTTATTTTATTAATGTGATGGCTTTTTTTTAAATTTAATTGAGGTTTAGCTGTTCTTTTGGGGGTGTGTAGGATTCATAGCTTTGACAGCTCTTGCTGTGAAAACTATGAATGAAAGATGGTGTGCTGCCATTGGCTCTAACTGAATCACGTGATCCCAGAGCTCGCACGAACTAATTGCGTCTCTGGGTCACGCAAGCACTGCACAGCTGCATGTGGGACTGGCCTTGAAACTAAAGTTCGTGTGGGCCCGGAGGAAAAAGGTAGGCGCGGAGTGAGATATCGCGGGGAAGCCTTACCCCCGCGCGAACACTCACTGTTTAATTTCTGGGCCAATGTTTTGATCATGAAATTTGGCACCTATTGAATCAGGCACTCAGGTATACAGCCTTCTGGACTCAACATTGAGTTCAACAATTTCAGACTATAACCTCTGCCCCTATCTTTTTAGGCAGCAGCAGTTGATGATTCTGCCATCCCCATTTGTGACATTTAACTACTCCTGCCTTCCACCCTATCGCAGACCGGCCCTTTTGTTTTTTCCTCCTCTCCACCTTTCCCTGCCTCTGCACCTGCTTAAAATCTGTTACATCTCTAACTTTTTCCAGTTCTGACGAAGGGTCACAGACGTGAAACGTTAACTCTGTTTCTCTCTCTACGGATGCTGCCTGGCCTGCTGAGTGTTTCCAGCATTTTCTGTTAACTCAGGTATACTTTCCTGATTTCACAATGCGCATGTGGGTGGAATACGTATATGCACTTTCTGAGCATACAATCAGAGCGTCAACCCTTTATTGCATAGTTGTGTCTATTAAGAATGTGAGCTGAATCTGAAATGGTAGTCTGAGCTGGTACCAGTTAGGCTGATTTGGCATTTGATCCAGTTCAGATACACTTTGGATGCAATATGGATCAGGGCTAGGGGTGGGATACTCTGCATACAACGGAAAGAATTTCTATTTTGCAAAATATAAGCCTGAAACTTGTGGTCCTGATGCCAGTGAACTGGCAGCGTTCGCTGTCATTTCGCCTTTGAAACTGACCGCAACTTCAGGATTTAGCACAGGTGCAGCCTAACACGGAAATCCTGAAGTTGCGGTCTGTCATTCACTGCTCCTCCACAGGCTGCACTGTGGACCCGCCCCCCCCAACCAGAACCGGCAATCAGTGTAATCTATCAAATCATGGAAATGGACGAAAACTTTGGCTCTTCCACTGTGATATTGCTGTTAAATACCCCATTAAAAGTTAGACCCTTTTGGATTAGGTGTATCTGGGGTTTTAGCAGCCTATTGACTGCTAAACAAAGGTTATGGTCCTGAAAAACTAATTTTAATTTTGTGGAGTGTCAAATTTATTAATTTTAATAAAAATTAAAAATTTTAAGGAACTTTACAAAAAATTTTAATTATTTGAAAAGTTTGTTCATCTTTATTTCAGGTTTGCCTTTTCCCCATGTGAAAGCCCCAATCTTTGTTTTGCTCTCTCTAACATTTTTTAAAAGTTAGAATGAAAGGAGCTTACCCACTTCCTGGTTCTCGGTCTGTGAGAATTCTGCATTTTGATTGGCTGCTTAGACAGCTTGTTTATGTCACAGCAGCTCGCGTTAGGGATTCCCCATTAACTTACGCTGATTTCAACTGAACATTGGAAAAGCCGAACTTCTCGCCATAGAGATCGCGAGATCTTTGTGGGAAGCTTACTTCGGGGCCTGCAGCGAATACACTGCTGACCGCAAATTACAGGCCATCATTTCCATGGGTCTCTCCTGATCTCCTGCCATAACTTTGGTCGAAGATCATCAGAACCCCTGGGGAATTGGCGTAAATGGCCAATTTTTGTCATTTACATTTTTCTCTGGGGGCTCCAACGATCTCCTGCCAGAGAACCCCTGTGAAAATCCCAGGCACATGTCTTCAACATGCAGAGGTTCTTTAAGAAGCAGCTGACTTATTTAATATCTCTAAAATTACTTTAATTCTTTGGTCATGATTAGCTGCAGTTTAGTGGTTTGCATTTGTTTCTCTAGAGTTTAATAATAGCGGAAGTTGGAATTAAGGGCATGATTTTCCCTGTGGAGGCGGGATGGCAGCGGGAGAGCTGGTTGGCGGGTTCCGGTCCCGCTCCCGTCTGCAGCCACTCTCTGAAAATGATTTTCCGTAGATTGGCCTTGTTAAGCCCGCCCTGCGGGGTTCCCAGCCAATTAACAGGAAGCGGGCCTGATGACGTCATTTGATGACACATCATCAGCCGGTTTCCTTAAAGGGACCACAGCCACATTGATTTTGACAGTTCTGCTGTCAGTGTTCTGCAGCATTGAGGTGCTGCAAACACTGATAAGCACTGCACAAAGGTGCACGGCTGCACCCAGGCTCACGCATGACTCCCTCCATATGCTTATGGAGGGAGTCACAGCATGCAGAGAGATTCTCTTCCCTTCCCATGGGTGGAAGAGACCTCCCCAGCAGACCAACGCAGCCTGGTTGCACATTGCACAGGAGGACACAAGCAGGGATGTCGTCAGAATTCCCTGGCTGCAGTGGCGCCAACCTTTCAATGAACTCAGTAGATCACGAAACGTTACTGCAAAGCCACACTCAAACTCACCCTGCTGTGCCACTCATCACATCCCCATCACTCTGCCACTGGATATAGAGTTGGCTCTAAACACTTGCAAGCTAAAGAAATTTCTATATGTCTTACAAATGCAGTAACCAACAGTTTCCGGGCTCTGAAACTGAACATCTGCAACATGGCATCCTTTATATCAATTCTGCAGCTGTCAGGTTATCAGATAAATCAAAGCAGATTCAACTCACACCAGGGTGAGCTGACGTGTTCCCCGAGCAGCGGGTAACCCGTGGGGGAGCATGTAAAAATTACAAGGTAGGCTCAAAATAGCATTAAATTGGCTGTTAACAAGCCATTTAATGATATAAATTGTCTCCCCTGCCGCTTGGTGTCGGGTCAGTTCAGCGCAGACAGACCCGACACCTCACGTGGAGGCTGGTTGACAGCGGGTTTCCTACCTGCTGTCAATCTTTGCTATTTTGACAACGGACCCGCCTCCAAACCTGCACGCTGAGCGCCAGCAAAATTCAGCCCTTCAGTCTCTCCCTATTTGTGCATCTGCCACTTGAAACTCCGACTTCAAATTTCATACTTAGATTTTGGGCCATCCAATCCAGGGGTAATTTTGAGGCTCTGATCCTGGCACAGATCCTTACCAACAGTGAGTGCAGGTCAGAAAATTGGAGCTACAGTGTTATGGTTCTATCTTTACTATCATAAACGCCACCAGTGAGGCTCTATACCAGGAGCGGACCCTTGCAGAATGACCCCCCAAAGTCTACGTTTGTCTGAAAACTCATGTGTGTGATTTTGATTGGTTTGTTGGAGCTGTAGGAGAAAGATTTCTTCAGTTCACAATCTGTAGCAAAGTCATAAATGCATTCTTTATACTTTGACTTATGATTTCACTACAAATAGTGAACAGAGGAAATCTTCCTCCATGTTCAAACTCAGTTATATTAAAATACAAATTTCTGATCGAAATATATCTGCAAATTGCCATTTTGCTCCTCTCTTACTCAGTGCTAGTATAACAGCTATTTCTTTCACATACGTTTGGCTAGTAGCATTTTATCTATCTGCCCCAATGGATTGCATACTGCAGGACTCCATTGTTTATATGAGTGTGTGATTATATAGATATGAAATACATGCACTATGTTAGTTTCATGATACTATAATTCTTCAAATGCTTAAATATGTCAAATACTTTATCACTAAAGTATAATTTATGGCTAAACATAAAAAGGACATGACCATCTGTGTAGTGTTTGCTGTAATATAATAATGTACTCATTGCAGTGATCCACAGTGCCCAAGAGAGGGCATTAGTTTGTCTCATGAAAATAATACATAAACACGCAACAGAAATTTAAACTTGAAATTCTTTCTAATAATGAAAAATATCACAATGCTGGCCTCTCCGATTAAGTACCTGCATACAGTTTGTATTGTATTACAGTTAGTATTTTATATTTTTAATAGTTCACATTTACTGAATCCCACGATTCTTCATTATATTTGTGGAGTTTTGGTTTATGGCTTAACAGTGTTTTATAATGCCATTTGGGATAAATAGTAAGGGGCAAATTATAGAAAGTGTTTTTTTCATTCATTATTTTTATAATTCTACTTTGTTTTTCTTGTTAATGAAGGAGCTGGAGTATATATTGGAAAACATGTTACATCAGCATTTGTTTCCATGAGAGTTTTAGATTGAGTTCACAGAATGATAAATGAGGGATATTTTTCTCCCATCTTCTCCTTTTACCTCTCCTGCTCTTAGGCAGCAGTTCATGTTGCAATATAGCTCCAGGAGAGGTTGCAACAGTTCTGTAGCTCTGATAGCCTGAACCGTGTGTCCATAGATTATTTGAACATGGAAGTCATTACAGCTGAGCCTAACCCTGTCCTTACCTGGCATCTATATACATAAAATTCCAGCAGGTGTTGCTGGATGTTATTCTGGAGCAGGAAACCTTAACCAGTATTTCCCCAGCCTGGAGTTGGAGATTTGCTTATTCCATACACATAAGCAATCAAACCTGGCAGTGTCCCAATGGTACATTTACCCAGTGAGCTATTGGTAGGGGGGTTGTGCTGTGCTCCCCGCACGCTCACTAATGGTTAGGGTGAGACTGAGCAAACTCATTTTAGTCAGGACCCTTGGACACAGCAGACTGAGGAGACTCTCATTCCATCAGTGAAGGCTAGATTCAAACCAAGCTTTCAGAAATAAAGGACAGCATACTAACCCACTGTGCCACCGAGTCCCTGTGGAATTTTTTAAGCTTAAAATTTAGATATGGTATATATTTGTAGCAGCATATCATTAACACAGTGACTCGGAGAATGTTTTTCAATTACATTTCTTTGACATTCATTAGTGAATAAAGAAATAATAATGTTAGAATTTCATCTGCAATTTAATTTAACAACATTGTACATGTAGAAACAAAATTTAATACTGAAGAATGTGTATAATCAAATTTACACTTATTAGTAAGTACATCAAGACCATCCTAAGCAGGTTACTGTATTTGCATGTATTTTAAAACAATGCTCCTTTGAGTTAATTAATTCTGCAACCAGCTGAGCATCAGGCAACTTGAAAAATCAATCCATATTCTAAGTAAAGCAAGTTGTAGTTAGTTGAACCCTGCAGTCTTTTTGGTTTGGTGTAATTCCTTGTTGTAACCTCAGTATTGATAAATGCTAATAATCAGACCTATCTAGAACACAGTGTGAGCGACCAGGAGTGTGTATAAAAGTTTAACCTTGGTGCAGTGCAATGAGTATTAATTTAGTATTACTGAACTGGAAAAACTACATAGGATTCATTCCGAATATTATGTACATCTGCAGGATATGATTGCAGGTTCTGTAAGTACCGATTCATTGAACTGTAACCATCTGAATCTAATTTTTTTTGAAAACCAAAATTGTTAAGTTTATAAAAGTGTAGAGTTTTAAATTGGCTCCTCAAGCATTTATTCAGTGACTATCATCTTTTACTAGCTGTGATGTTAAATCATTCATTGAAAAGGATTGTAATTCTATTTTTGTTTACATTACAATTAAGTGTTTTCTCAGAATATATTCCAGCTTTTATCATTGTTTTGTAGTCTCTTACAAATGGAAAAAAAAACTTGTATAAAGATCCTAGGTGTTATATTTTACAAGGATTTTCTGACAAAGCTCTGTTGTGTGTATTCATCTTAAATAGATGGACCTCGATTTTAGGAAGAATAAACCATGGTAACTAGGATACATACATCATAATAAATTAGTGATCTTTAATTCTCTGTGATTCAGCATCCCCCACAACCCATTGCAGTTGGCCAAGCTGAACAATGTTCTGAGAAACATATTTAGAAAAGATAGGGAGGGGAAAAGGGGAGGTGGAGTAGCTGTACTTATTAGGGATAACATAATGGCAGTAGAAAAAAGTGACGCAGATATCAGCAAGACAAAAATAGAATCCATATGGATAGAGATAAAAGATAATAAAGGGTCAATCACGCTAATAGGCGTAGTCTACAGACCACCTAATAGTGGAAGGGAGGTGGAGGAAGAAATATGCAGATAAATTAGGGAAATGAGTAAAAAACATAGAATAATAATCATGGGGGATTGGACAGCAGAGGTAGGTAAAGGGGATAAGGGAATGGAGTTCCTACAATGTGTACAGGACTCCTTTCTAACCCAATATGTAAAAAGCCTAACAAGGGAGGATTCGCTATTGGATCTAGTAATGGGGAATGAACCAGAGCAGATAAGAGAAGTAAAGGGAGGGGAACATATAGGCAATGGTGACCATAATATAATACGCTTTAAGATGATAATTGAGAAGGACATAAGTATGACAAAAACCAGGTTAATAGATTGGAGAAAAGCTGATTTTGAGGAGCTGAGAATAGAACTTGGGAAACAGAAATGGGCAACAATATCAGCAAACAACGATGTAGAACAGCAATGGGAAACGTTTAAAACGGTGTTCAACAGAGTGCAGGAAAAATATTTTCTGCTAAAAGAAAAGAACAAACTAAACACTAATGAGACTCCATGGATGAATAAAGCCATAAGGGAACAATTGAGGATAAGGAAAGAGGTGTACATTAAGTACACAGACAGCAGGGGGGTGCATGATAAGAGAGAATACGAAAAGATTAGGAGAGAAGTCAAAAAAAATTAGGGAGGCGAAGAGGGACTATGAAATTAAATTATCAAGGAATATAAAATAAAATAGTAAAATATTTTATAGGCACATCAATAAAAAAAAGGAAGTTTGGGATGGGAATAGGGCCATTAAGGGATAGTCAGGACAATACCACAGGTAACGATAGAGAGATGACAGAAATATTAAATAATTATTTTGCTTCAGTATTTACCAGGGAGATAGAACAGGTGGACATGACATTGGATGATGAGATTAGTAATGAGATAAGTGCATTTAAAAGAAAAAGAGGGGGTATATTAAATAAATTAATCAAACTCAAAGAGGATAAAACCCCTGGTCTGGATGGATTGCATCCATGCATTTTAAACGAATCTAGGGAAGAGATAGCAGAGGCATTACTACACATATTTAATAATTCATTAGAAAAAGGTATAGTGCCAGAGGACTGGCAAATAGCTAATGTAATACCGATATTTAAGAAGGGGGATAGAACATGTCCAGGGAATTATAGACTCGTCAGCTTAACATCGATGGCAGGAAAATAATGGAATCCCTACTAAAGGAGAAAATAGAAGAACATCTAGAAACCAAAAATATAATAATGAATAGTCAACATGAATTTCAAAAGGGAAAGTTTTGCTTGACCAACCTTATTGAATTTTTTGAAGAGCTAACAGAGAGAGTAGACAATGGTAATGCAGTAGATGTAATTTATCTGGATTTTCAAAAGGCCTTCGATAAGGTACCCCATAATAGACTGATGAACAAGGTCAGAGAATGTGGAGTCAGGGGACAAGTAGCAGAATGGATTGCTGGCTGGCTTCAGGACAGAAAGCAGAGAGTCGGAGTAAAGGGTAGCTATTCACAGTGGCAGAAGGTGGGTAGTGGTGTTCCACAAGGATCAGTGCTGAGACCACTGCTGTTCACAATTTACATTAACGATCTAGACTTTGGAATCAAAAACACAATTTCTAAATTTGCGGATGATACCAAATTGAGGGGGGTAGTCAATACTGAGGAGGACTGCAACAAATTACAGGAGGACATTAATAAACTTGCAGTATGGGCATATAATTGGCAAATAAAGTTCAACACAGATAAATGTGAGATATTACATTTTGGTAGGAAGAATAGGGAGGTCACTTATCACTTGGAGGATGCCAGTCTAGGTGGGGTAGAGGAACAAAGGGATCTAGGAGTACAAATACACAAATCACTAAAAGTTGCGACGCAGGTTAGCAAGGCTATAAAAAAAGCAAACCAAGCACTAGGGTTTATTTCTAGAGAGACAGAATTAAAAAGTAGGGATGTTATGCTAAACCTGTATCGAACCTTGGTTAGATCACACTTTGAGTACTGCGTACAGTTCTGGTCGCCATATTATAAAAAGAATATAGAGGTACTGGAGAGGGTGCAGAGAAGATTTACAAGGATGATACGAGAAATGCGAGGGTATACATATCAGGAAAGGATGAACAGGCTGGGTCTCTTTTCTCTTGAAAAAAGAAGGTTGAGGGGTGACCTAATAGAGGTCTTTAAAATTATGAAAGGTTTTGACAGAGTGGATACAGAGAGAATGTTTCCACTTGTGGGAAGAACATAACTAGAGGCCATCAATATAAGATAGTCATCAAGAAATCCAATAGGGAATTCAGAAGAAACTTCTTCACCCAAAGAGTGGTGAGAATGTGGAACTCGCTACCACAGGGAGTGGTTGAAGCGAATAGTATAGATGCATTTAAGAGAGATCGTTGGACAAACATATGAGGGAAAAGGGAATAGAGGGTTTTGCTGCTAGATTTAGATGAGGAAAGCCGGGAGGAAGCCTGAGTGGAGCATAAATGCCGGCATGGACTGGTTGGGCCGAATGGCCTGTTTCTGTGCCGTATATCCTATGTAATCCTATATAATCCTATGAAACTAAGTAATGGGAAAACAAGTGGTGGACAACCCCCCTAGTAATGTTTTTGATGTAAAAGTGCATTGACATCAGGTGTCACTGATCCATATTGCACCCCATGTTCATGAAACTTATAAATGCCCACATTCTGGAGTGGCAATTAATTTTCTCCAGTAAGAATTTTTTTTTCATTTATGCATTGCATTTCTCCATTGTTCTTAAGTAACACGTAGTTAGAGATGTTTCTTGGTGCAGGTAGTTTTCCTCCCACGCTCAACTTGTTACTGTATAGTTTTTTTTGCAATTGTTAGTTTTTTTGTTTTTTTATTATGAAGTGTAAAAATGTATTTGAATGTACAGATCAATGTCACTTGTTCAAATCCTCACACATCACTGACTCTTTCCAGGAGTTTGTACTCATAACAACTCCATTTAATACTCATCCACCTCAATGATACCTACCATGTTCAGCCAGGCCCGAAAGGTTTTGAACTTTCCTAAAGTGCAGTAGGGCTTTTATGGATGGGCATGATTGATGCCTATGATGCCTTTCAACAAAACATGATATGACTACTCGCTAGATCAGCCATGGCTTTTCACCCAGTACGTATAAGGAACAGTTGTATTGCAAGACTGTTATAGGAGAAGTGCGGAGAAAAGAAATTTGCCAGTAGTACACCGGTTCAATTATCCAATGCACAGATTACAGCTCTTCTAGTGTGACCTAGAGGAAACTATAGGCTACCTTTTTCATACAGAGTTGGAATTTCTGGGAAGAGGTGAGGTGTTGTTAACTATATTAGAAATTACAAATAAGGAATAATAGATAGACTAAGAGCAGAACAAGAGAACAAGGCATCTCATCCAAGTGGACTACACATTGGGGTAATTCAGGTAATGGGGATAGGATGGGATATGTTAGGGGGAATTAAATACGTGGGGTTACAGGGGTAGGGTGGGATATGTGTACTGTGGGGATTAAAGCAGGGACAGGGTACTGGATTTGGATGATCAGCCATGATCGTATTGAATGGCGGAGCAGGCTCGATGGGCCGAATGGCCTACTCCTGCTCCTAGATTCTATGTTTCTATGTTTCTATGTAAGTGGTTAATGGAATTTGTTACCCCTAATAGGCTTTTTTAGGAATTCTTTGAAGTCTGAAATATTGCCTGAGATTTAGAGAAGGGCAAGCAAATTGCCCAAAAAGTGCAGAAAGATAATCCTGGGAACTGCAGGCCAGTGACCTGACATCAGTAGTCGGTAAACAAAAGAGGGCACCCTGAAGAAAGGAAGAAGGAAGTACAAAGAGAAAAATGGGCTGGTAAAAGGGAGTCAACATGGCTTTATAGGAAGGAATTCACATCTGATAAATCTATATAAAAAATATTAAAAAAAACCTTTTAAACTTCTTTGAGGGGATAATGGACCTAGCAGATGAGAACTCAGTTCAGTAAACTCTTTCGTATCCGGCACCGACGGGACCGGGATGGTGCCGGTTGATTAAAAATTTCGCATAACAGAGAGGTAGGCAATTTTTAACACAAAAAAGATAAAAACCAGTGACTAACTCGGCCACCGCAGGAAACTCGGACTTGTAAAAACGAAAACTGGATGGATTTGGCAAGATTACCGGCTATCTATTTTGCCGGTTATTAAAGAATTCCGGTTGATTAGGTGCCGTTTAAACGAGAGTTTACTGTAGATATAAAATATTTAAATCTTACACAGTTTTGGACACAGATCCATACAGGAAAAAGGTATAAAATAAGGGGGAAGTTACTGAAGTAATTAGCAGTGTGCCTCAGGCGTCATTGCTCAGACCATTATTGTTCACAGTACATACAGGTGGAAGTGGGGGCACAAATAATGCTGTCTATATTTTACCGATGATACAAACTAAGGAACGCAGCAAATAATGGAACAAAGGAATGAATGAAATGCAGAGGGCTTTGTATAGATTGCAGAATTGGGTTGATAAGTAGCAGATGTCACTTAAGGTGGACAAATGCAAGAAGATAATACTAAAGGAATTAAGTGGGAATGTAAAATGAAAGTAAGCTAAAGGACAGAAAACAGGAGAGGAATCCGGGGAGACCGATGAATAGCTCATTGAAACCGTTACTGCAGTAGAAGTAAAGGAGTTAAATGGGATCTTGGGGTGTACATCCAGCAAAGTAGAACATAAGTCTCAAGGGTTAATAATAAGCTTGTATAGAACTCTGATTTGGCCCCACCTGGAGTATTGTTACAATTCCAGTCACTGTATTACTATGGGAACGTCCAGGCTTTGGAGAGGATACAGTGGAGGGCAAATAAACTGATATCAAGGATTTGTTGCCTGAGCTATGAAGAAAAACTAAAGAAGTGAATGTTTACCTTGGAGAAAAGATGGCCATGGGGAATTTCTATTGTTTTAAGGATGTAGACAGACTGAACCTCAATGAATTATTTGCCATAACCTTAAATTTCATAGTCAAAGTGCATGGACTTGCGCTCAGAAGAAGAAAATTGAACAGATAATTTAGATTTAACCACTTCACACAGAGGGTGCTGAATGTGTAGAACAGATTGTCCAGGAAGGAGCTGGTTAGTTTTTTGGAGATACAAGTAATGGAGAGTATATATTTTTGAACTTTAAGACTAGTCAGATAGTCTCTTCTGCTCCTTTTCCTAAATTCCTCAAGAGAAGGTCAAATAAATTGCTTCAAGTCATTCAGCTGGTATTTCCAATACTCACCATCCCTTTTCTAAGCTTGAGTCTGTTCCTTCTGGTTACAGAGTTTGTTGTCACAATCCACTAGCGTTCAGTTTATATCTCTTAAAATCTTGAAAACCTTAATAAGATCACTCCTGAGTCTTTTGTCTAGTGTAAACATTTTCAGCTGCCCTAGTCTCTCCTAATAACTCAGATGCCTAATCCTGGTATCAATTTTGTTGCTCTCAAGTCATTTAGGTGTTGTGTCCAGGAGACTGCCTGGCTGCAATTGACGTTAAGGATGCTTATTTCCACATCACATTCGGCCTTGTAACCACAGGTATTTCAGGTTCAATTTTAAGGGTGACTACCAAGTATTCCCCTTTGGTCTTTCCTCAGCCCCAGAGTCTTCACAAAATGCCTGCCCATTGTCACAGGACATTCCAAATTATTGTAACAACACTCCCCTCAGTACTGCTTTGGAGTACCAGCCTAGTTTATGTGCTCAAGTCTATGGAGTGGGACTAGAACCCACAATCTTCTGACTCAATTATGCATGTTTTACCCCAGGTCATGCTCCCAAACACCTATCCATTGGTTGGAATCAAAGCAGAGATAGTTTAGTCAGTCTGCCCCTTTACCTCCCTACTTGCCTAATGCTTCACCAGGAACATCTTGACCAGAGTCAAGAACCTTTCTGATCTGTATTATGTTAATGTGGACAGTTACTGTTGGTGCTAAAATGATGCTGATCAGAAAATTTAGGATGCATGGGCTGCAAAACGCAAATAATATGGATTAGAAACATTTGATGAAAATAATTACTATATATGTTTGTTTTACATTGTTGACATTCCAGATCTCATTATTATGAAATCTTTCCCTTTAAAAGAACCCATTTCCCATGGCTATATCCCTAGTCTTAAGAATTTACATGATTTATTACCATAATTTTGTTTTCAATTTTTAATTGAAAATTTATCTAATGGAATTCTAAATCCTTATGGTCCAGGTTTGGTTGTATATCAATAAAAATAAGGATATGAATAACCTATTCAGGAGTATGTAATAATATGATTAGAAAACTTATACCAGTGTTCTTAATTTAAAAGCTTCTGAGCAATTAACCCTCTGAGTGATTACTAAATGTACGTGACAGCTGTCAAAATACCCACATGTATTCTATCACATAACAGCTACAAAAATGATCAGGTAATTTCTAATGCTGTACAGTACTGAACATTATGAATGTATGGAACCATAGAACATTTAAATACCTTGTTTCCTTTGATATTGCATAGTTTATACTTGTACACAATGAAACTTTGCAATTAAATATAACATTTCAATTTGATTTTCTTGGCCTGTAATTTGCGGTCAGCGGCAACGCAATGGCAATCGCCGCTGACCTCAAAGAAAGCTTCCCACAGAGATCTCGCGATCTCTGCAGTGAGAACTTTAGCTTCCTCAATGTATAATTGATTGTAGCGCTGTCAATAGTGGATTCCAAGCGTAGAGCAGCAGTGACGTCATCAAGCTGTCGAAGCAACCAATCACGTTGAAGAATTCTCGCAGACAGCGAACCAGGATATGAAAAGTACTGATTATCTGCACTTTTTAAAAATGTTAGAGAGCAAAATAAAGATTGGGACATACATATGGGGTTAAAGTAGAAGCTGAAATATCATGAACAAACTTTACAATTTTTTTATTTTTAAAAAATTCTATTAATTTTTATCATAATGGAGAAATTTGACATTCCACAAATATATAACATTAGTTTTTCAGGACCAGAACTGTTGTTTAGCAGTCAATACGCTGTTAAAACCCCAGTTAGACCTATTCCAACAAGGCTTAACATTTAATTCGGTGTTTAACAGCGATATTACCGCGGAAAAGCCTAAGTTTTCATCAGTTCCACTGATTTTACTGATTGCCAGCTATGGGGGTGGGGGGGTCCACAGCGCAACCTATGTCGGAGCAGCGAATGACTGACTGCAACTTCAGGATTTCTGCGTTTAGATGCCCATGCGCTACATCCTGACGTTAGGGTCAGTTTCAGAGGGGTAATGACGGCAAACGCTGATAGTTCACCGTCATTACCCACCGCAAACTCCGGGCCAATATAATTCCTCCCTTGTTTCCACCTCGGAGTATCAACAGAAATGAGTGAGGAAATTTCAGATGGGTTAATTTTCTAAATTTTCTGAAGCCTTATCATTCCTCCTTAAGCCAAGAGATTGGGGTATTGGGGCTGTGCCCTTATCAATGGCTGTCTTGAATGGCACTCTGGATGTTTGGCAGGTAGTTTGCTTTTGTTACATTACAACAGTGACTACACTTCAAAAAAAAAGTGACTACACTTCAAAAAAAAAGTATCTCTGTAAAGCGCTTTGGGACGTCCGGTGGTCGTGAAAGGCGCTATATAAATGCAAGTCGTCTTTTTTTTTCTTTTTTGTAGGGCATGGCTGATCTTGCCAGTCTCCCTTGAGATTAAGCACGTAACTTCTGCAAATGCAGTCCCCCTGTGGCACTTTAGCTGGAGAACTGGTGAGATTGGCCATTGAAAGATCAGTCTACTTTGACTGTCTATTGAGGCAAGTCTTCCAACTGATGGCCTCTGGAAAGGAATTAAGGACTCCATTGTTAGAGCTACAAGATCTAACAGCTCTGAGATGTGATATATAGGCCTAGAAACTGGGCTGCGTGGCGCCCGTTTTTCAAGTGCTGCACGGCCACCTAAGGACCGAAAATGGCATCTAAGATGTGAGTAGCATGCATCTTGGTGAAGAAGTTAGTGCTCGTGTGAGGAACGCACACCAGCTGAATATAAAGGAAGCAGAAAATTATTCAGATGAGCGTTCCGACCTACGTGCAGCACTTGCCCACCATTTTGGACCGCCCATACGAATTGGACGCCATGTGCTGCGCTCGCTCAGCAGAACGTGTTACTAACTGGTACGAAGGCCCCCTGTCCAGCGCTATTTAAAGGGATCATGCAGGACCTACAGGTTAGTTGCTGGTTTAATACTTCTGGCTGCTGTTTGATTTCTAGGCCTTTTTTGGCAGAGTGCTAGCACTCTTCAGAGTTCACTTTGTCTGCACAGGGAGAGATTTACCTGCTTTTGTACTGTTGTTGTTTTCTTACAACTTAGCTGACTGCAAACATGGGTGTCCTGGTTGGGCTGCCTTTGGGAATACAGCACAATTGGCAGTAAGAAGGAAGACATCTTAGAGCAGGACAAGTTGCCAGAAGAAGGAGGAAGAGCAGGAGGAGGAGCAATGACCAACAGCTCCCTTTCTGCCTGAGCTCTAAGAGACCAGTTTATTGAGGAGTGGTTCAAATAAGTCAGAACTCCAATTCTCCATTCACCAGCAGTTCCATACTCCTTACCTTTCTTCTTACAATCACCCTTGTCCTCTTTCACTCCACACAATAGCCTTGCCCTCATTTGTCGACAAAGATACAAACCAACACTAAATTCAAATCCAAAACAAAATTTATCAAATAAATAATCTCATCCCTCATAGTAAACAACACTATTTACCCTTGTGCATGTCTTGATCCTTTGCCTCACCTGATGCACCTATGTCGTGGTTTCCCAGTGGCTATAGCTTGGGAGGTGGAAAGCTGCTGAGCTTCCATTGAGGACAAGGCAGGTGGCCTTTGAGGATGACCTGGAGCAGCTCTGTGCCTAGAGAGCACCATCTCAGCCCGGGCTACAGCAGTCTGGGCCAGTTGACTGACAGGCACCAGCAAGGGCAGTGGCAGAGGGGCTGGTGGGGGAGTGGGCATGCGGTCATCCTGAGAGAGGACAGCAAGTTCCTCTCCCATGGAGCCAATATCTCCCTCTTGGGGTGGTGCCTCAGCACTCCTAGTATTCAGTTGGAGAATAGAGTGCTGGAGTGATCTGACACCCTGGAAGGCCTTTTCAACAATTGCACCCAGGGCCAAGATGGGAGCCATCTGAGCTGTCAGATTCATCATGAGACGCTCCACCATGGTGGGTTCCACTGCGGTGCTGATGGTGATGAGCACTTGTTCCATGTTGGAAAGGATAGGCACTATGCTCTGTGCTAAGCCTTGTGCCAAGTTGGAGGTAGACTACTCCATGCTCCATGACATTGTGCGTAAGTTCTCCGGCAGGCTACCCAGTGCACCAAGCATTTCCATGCCCATCAGCCTTCTTCAGTAGCCTGGCCCATCGAAGTCAGCATCTATATGCAGCCTCACCCTCTGGACAGCTGTCACCTGTAGCCTCCTATCCCTCTGCCCTGGCTCCTGCACACTTGTGCTCAGTGAGTCACCACATGCAGCTCCCTCCTCTAAAGTCTGCCTAGTGTCAGTATCCGAGCTGGTAGTCGCGAGAGTTAGATCAATTGACGGTGCAACTTCATGATCACACTTCATGATCAGGCTGGGTCTGTTTTCCTTGGAACAGAGGAGGCTGAGGGGAGACCTTATTGAGGTGTATAAAATTATGAGGGGCATAGATAAAGTGGATAGAAAGGACCTATTTCCCTTAGCAGAGGGGTCAAAAACCAGGGGGCACAGATTTAAAGTAATTGGTGGAAGGTTTAGAGGGGATTTGAGGGGAAATTTCTTCACCCAGAGGGTTGTGGGTGTCTGGAACTCACTGCCTGAAAGGGTGGTAGAGGCAGGAACCCTAACCACATTTAAAAAGTACTTGGATGTGCACTTGGGATGCTCTAACCTGCAGGGCTACGGACCAAGAACTGGGAAGTGGGATTAGGCTGAATAGCTCTTTGTTGGCCGGCGTGGACACGATGGGCCGAAAGGGCCTCCTTCCGTGCTGTAACTTTCTATGATTCTGTGATTCTATGGTCCTCTTGCTCCAGCGACTCAGGTACTTCCACATTCTGTCAAGCTGAAATGAAAATGGGACCAGGGTTAGGATGTGGTGTGAGGGAGAGCAGGACAGAAGAAGTGGGTGTTGAAAGCATTTGCAGCATGTCATACAGAGTGTGTGAGATGAGGGAGAAGCTAGAAGAGAGAAGGAGGATTAGGTATAAAGAACCCCTGCTCGATGCATCCTCCAGCGTCGCCAGTGGTCAAGGACTCCACTCTGCCCCATTCCCATTACTGCCAGCACCATCTCCTCAATGGGGGATAGGGTATGACAATGTGCTGGTCCTCCACCGGTGGCAGCCTCTTGACTCATGTTATTCGCCACCTTCTCCTGCAAGAAAAAGGTAAGTGTGCTAGTGACAGTCTTGCGAGATGTGTGGGTAATATGGCTGTCATGGTTAGATAGATGTCATTGTGTGTGAGAGGCGAGTTGTGGGTGTAAAATTTGTAATAGTGCTGAGTGTGTGAGGGTGAGGTGAATAATATTAAGTGAAGTGTGCTGTACTGTTTGCAGCTGAGTGTAAGATGGTGGGGGAGGGGAGTCCTTTGAGTGTTGCAGTCATTGAGGCTGTGAGTTGTGCAGCTGTGATGAGAAACCAATTAAACAGTGTTCTTACCATGACAACTCTTGTCAAATCATTAAACTTCTTCCAGCACTGCCGGGGAGCAATGCTCCTGGAATTCTCTTCATTCGCAGCCTCCTTCCACTGCCTGTGCATGAGATGCCTGGATGGTTTCCTGGCCCCTGATGGATAGAGGATGTCCCTCCTCCTCTCCACTTCCTGCACCAAGGCCTCCAGTGCAGCATTAGGGAACCTTGGAGCGTGTTCTCTCTCAGCTTTAGCCATCTCACTGCAGAAACGATTAACACCACTTCCTGAAGCCACAATGCACCTCCCCTTTAAGAGTTGTGTTTTGGCCTCCCAAAATCCGGCCCACCATTCATGCATGCAGCCAATGAATATTGCGAGTGGCATGGCTGCACGCAGCAATCATTTTAATGAGCAGAGTGCTGGCTGCAACGTTATCGAGTGGCGTGGGTTTCTTTCGCTATTGATTTTCTAGGCCATATTATTTTAATTCGGCTCAGAAATACTTTAGTTCTCAAATAGATATTCTGAACTTATACATAGATAAATACAGCCCACAGTCTCAATAAATTTATTTAGATACTTTCTGGGTAAACAAGTTGGAATATATTTGGTTTGTGAAGATGTGTAGAGCACCGAGTGCTGCCGAACTACTGCTGTTAATTCAAATTGATTTCCGAACACATAGGGGGTGATTTTCTCACTGGAGGCGAGATGGAGGCGGGTTTTGGTTTGGGTGGGTTTGAAACCCGCCTCCACTGATAGTTTTCAAAAAATTGCGATTATCCCATGATTGGCCACTTGATTGCAGAGGTGTGGGATGCCCTTGGTCAATTAGTGTTTTGGGACTGAAACTCGCCTCTGCTGACATCACTTTTCCAGTCTGATTTGATGGCTTCTTGCTGCCTTGGCTCATTCAACAGCATTTCTGCCTATGCTGCACCACCTGCAACATATCCTGAGAAACCACTATGTCCAATTCCAAGGCAAGGGCCTCCCCGAGGCTCTCGGAGAGGCGCTGCAAATGTTGTTTGAGGGGGTGACAGCTAGCAGGGAGGTGCTCTTCCACTCATCAGGGAGGTGCTCTTCCACTCATCTGGGAGGAAGAGACCCCCCAAAGAAACCAAGGCTGTGTGGGTACAGCTGGCAAGGGATATAACCTCCAGATCTGTGTGCAGATTAGGAGAATGTTTCTGTGTATTGATGAAATGCCATCCCTGTTGGAAAGCATTAAAATTATTTGATGCCAAAATGTTGGCGTTATGACAACTGTTCTTTCGCCTTAGGAAGCTCCACATTGTGGGCACCGCCACACTTGCGTTGTCAGGTTGGTGGCCTGAGTGAAAGGAGGCCAGAGAGTCATGTCCATTGTCAATGATGTCTTAAGATAGAGCCAAGTGCCAACTTGGGCAACCTATGCAAATCTGGCCATGATAAGTTCATCCCTTGCATCCCGGGCAGCCATGTACTCGTGTGCTGCCGTTGCTGCTGGTCGATACACCGGCGCTCTGACCTCCTCCTGCTCCTCCTCCTCCTGCTCCTCTTCCTCCTGCTCCTCCTCCAGATCCTCCTCCTCCTCAGCCTCCTCTTCCTCCTCCTCCTCATCCTCACCTGAGGAGGGCTGGAACTGAGCCACTTGCTCCTCAGGAAGCTGCAAGCCACAACGATGTGCGATGTTGTGCAGTGCACAGCAAACCACGACCATTATGGAAACCTTGTATGGTGTATACTGCAGGGCTCCACCTGATCGGTCAAGGCAACAGAAGCACATCTTCAACAACCCAATGGTTTGCTCAATGATGGACCTGGTTGAAGTATGGCTGGCGTTGTAGTGCTCTTCAGCCTCATTAGCTGGCCTCCTGATCGGCATCATTAGCCACTTCTTCAGGGGGTAGCCCTTGTCACCAAGGAGCCATCCGTTAAGTTGGTTTGGCGGATTGAAAAGCGGAGGAACACTAGAGTGCCGCAGGATGAAAGAGTCATGGGAACTACCACAGAACTTGGCGCAAACATGCAAGAACTCCTTCTTGTGGTTACACACCAGCTGTACGTTGAGGGAGTGGAAGCCCTTTCGGTTGACAAAGATAGCTGTGTTTTGATGGGGTGCCCTAAGGGCCACATGTGTGCAGTCTATGACGCCCTGTACCATTGGCATGCCTGCCATATTTGCAAAGCCAACCGAACGGGCGGTTATACTTTCTTGATCCCTTGGGAGCTGGATGTAATTGTGGGCCTTAGCAAAAAGGGCATCGGTAACCTATGTGATGCAACTGTGGGCGGCCGACTGGGAGATGCTGCTGATGTCTGCTGATGATCCCTGGGAGGAGCCTGAGGCAAAGAAGTTGAGTGCGGTGGTGACTTTGACAGCCACTGGTAAGGGGTGTCCACCCGTTCCTCTGGGCACCAGGTCTTGCTGCAGCAGTCCGCAGATCTCTCAGACAACCTCTCGCGAAAGTCTCAGCCTCCTTTGGCACTGCTGCTCACTCATGTTGAGGTAGCTCATCATTTGTCTGTAAACCCTCTGTCGGGGGTATCTCCTGCGGTGAGGTGCCTCGATGCGCTGGCGCCTTCTGCCGTGTGCAGCATCAGGTGGCTGAGCAGGAGGTTTGGGCTCCTGCTGCTGAGCTGCCTGAGCAGGAGGTTGGGGCTCCTGCTGCTGTTGCTCCTGAGCTGCCTGGTTCTGCTGCTGCTGTGGATGCTCCTCATCCTCATCTGAGGTCCATGGAGATAGAAAATGAATGGTTCCCATGCTGCTTGCAGATGCCTCCGGTGGGGAAGCGCTTATTGCAAGCGGGGAGAGGGTCTTCCAAGGAGGTCCCAAGTTGATAGATTCAAGCTGCAGCACCTCCGACTTTGGAAGGCCTGCTAAAAGACCTTTTAAAGCAAAGGTCTGGCACCTGCAAGTAATCCTTGATGAAATAAACAATGTATTGTTGGACCTGCAGCTGTGAGGAGACCACCCACGAGTCAACCCGCCAGGTTTACCTGGCATGGTTAAGGAGGGTCGTGGAACACGCCGAAATTCTCAAAATCACGAGGGCCTCTCAAAATAGGCTTAGAGAGGCCCTTAACAAGCATTTAATGATGTTAACTAGCGCTGTGGCCAGCTGGAGGCGGGACCGTTTTCCGACCTCCAAAACCGGCACCGGCAAAATCCCGCGGAGGCGGGTTCCGAGCCCGCCCTCATTGATTCTGATTTTCCCGCCTTTCCTGCCTCCAAACCCGCCTCCTCCGACGTCAGAAAATCGCCCCCATAGATGCAACAGCAGCAGCATATTTTGGGCATCAGCTCTACATCAGAACTAACCCCTGAGCGCACTAAAGCTGCAGCTAGTCTACACTGCTTTTGCTTTGCTTTGGGAGTAGTATAATTCCAGTCTGATGCAAAGCCATATTTAACTAGGGGGTTAAGATGGTTTTCAGCAATAAAACAAAGCACAAAACAGGTGATAGAGAATCAGCAGCCAATTTTACATCCCACCTAACTTTCTTTTCTATTGAAGTCGTAGGCCGCGATTTCACCTTCCGAGGCGGATGCAGTGCGGCCGGTTTCGGTGGCAGGGTGCGACCCTGCTGCTGGCTTCAGTCCGCTCTATGAAATGATTTTACGGTGATTGGGCTTGTTAAGCCCGCCCAGTGCATTTCCAGCCAATTGAATGAAGCGGGCCTGATGACATCACTTGATGATGCGTCATCAATCGGTTTCCTTAAAGGGATCATGGCCCAATTGATTTTGACAGTTGTGCTGTCAGTGTTCTACAGCATTGAGGTGCTGCAAACACTGACAAGCACTGCACAGAGGTGCACGGCTACACCCAGGCTCTCCCATGACTCGCTCGATATGCTTGTGGAGGGAGTCACAGCATGCAGGGAGGTCCTCTTCACATCCCATAAAGTTACCTAAATCTGGCCATGATGAGGCGATTCCTGGCCTCACGGGCAGCAATGTGGTTGTGTACTGGTGGCATTGGGACCGCCGGGTCCTCCAGGTCTTCATCATCCTCGTCTTCAACCTCATGTTCCTCCTCCTCCTCCGAAGAGGCTGTGCGATCTGCACCTTGTTCCTCATGCAGCGCTAATCCTCGCTGTTGCGCTATGTTGTGCAGGGTGCAGCAAACTGCTATGATTCTGGAGACCCTGGCTGGTCTGTACTGAAGGGCTCCTCTAGATCTGTCCAGGCATCTGAAGTGCATTTTAAGCAACCCTATTGTCTGCTCTATGACACCTCTGGTGGAGATGAGGCTTTGATTGTAATGTTCCTCAGCCTCGTTTGTTGGCCTTCTCCAAGGTGTCATGAGCCACGTCTTCATTGGATAGCCCTTGTCTCCAAGCAGCCATCCGGAAAGACTGTTTGGAGGTGCGAAGAGCTGAGGGATGGTGGACTGGCGCAGGATGTAAGAGTCATGGCAGCTGCCAGGGAACTTGGCGCACACATGGTTGATGATCATCCTATTGTTGCAGACCAGCTGCACATTGAGGGAGTGAAATGCCCTTGCGGTTGACAAAGTCTGCTGGGTTCTGATGGGGTGCCCTGATGGCCACATGTGTGCAGTCGATGACGCTCTGCACCTGTGGGAATCCAGCCGGAGCCGCAAAGCCGAGCGCATGCTCACCAACACTGGCCTCATCAGTGGTAAAGTTAACATAATTGAGGGACTTGTCAAAGAGGGCATCGGTGACCTGTGTGATGCATCTGTGGGCGGCCGACTGCGAGATGCCGCAAATGTCTGCTGCAGATGCCTGGAAGGAGCCTGAGGCGAAGAAGTTAAGGGCAAGGGTGACTTTGATAACTACTGGTAAGGGGTGTCCACCCATTCCTCTGGGCTGCAGCTCTTGCTCCAGCAATCCGCAAATGTCCGCCATGACCTGACGTGATAGCCTGAGCCTCCTGAAGCACTGCTGCTCAGTTATGTTGAGGCAGCTCATCCTCTGCCTGTAAACCCTGTGTTAGGGGTATTGCCTCTGGCGCAGTCCAACCCTGTGCTGATGCACTCTGCCCTGTGCAGCATCTGGTTGAGGAGAAGGTTGGCACTCTTGCTGTTGTTGTTGCTGCTGCTGTGCCTGGTTCTGCTGGTGTTGGGGCTGATCGTGGTCAGATTCTGAGGACCAAGGTGAGAGAGTGTAAACCATACCCATTCTGATGTAATAGAAGGCAGATGAAGGTGAGATGACAGAGCAAATCTGTCATTGGTGAGAAAGGTTGTTCCAATGAGGTGGCATTGGATAGAGAGTTGGCTCCAAACACTTGCAAGCTACATAAAGCTCAATCTGTCTTCTAAATGCAGTAAACAACAGTTTCTGAGCTTGGAAAGTGAACACCTGTGAGATGGGAGCTTTTATACCACTTTTGCAGCTGTCAGGTAATAAAATAATTCAATGCTGAATCCACTCGCGACAAAAATGTGCGGGTTAGGTTGATTTGGCTATGATAAATTGACCCTTAGTGTTAGGGGGGGATTAAATATGTGGGGTTATGGGGATAGGATGGGATATGTTAGGGGGAATTAAATACGTGGGGTTACAGGGATAGGGTGGGATAGGTGCAGGCTCGATGTGGGGATTCGGTGTGAGAAAGCAGGGACAGGGTACTGGATTTGGATGATCAGCCATGATCGTATTGAATGGTGGAGCAGGCTCGACGGGCCGAATGGCCTACTCCTGCTCCTAGTTTCTATGTTTCTATGTTTCTATGCTGAGCTGACGTGATCCCCGAGCAGCATGTAGCCCATGGGGAAACACATAAAATTGAAAGGTAAGCTTAAAATACTATTTAAGTGCCTCTTAATGATCTTAATTGCCTCCCCCGCCGCTTGGTGTCGGGTCTGTACAGCGATGACAGACCTGACATCTGGGAGACTAGCGTGGAGGCAGGTTGACAACGGGTTCCCTACCCACTGTCAAAAAATAAAATTCCCACCCAACCCACCACCAAATGCGCCCGCTGACCCCCCGAAAAATTCCCCCCAAAAGGTGGCACTTCCAATATTGCAGCACTCCCTCAGTACTCTGCTGGAGTGTCAGCCGAGATTATGTGCCCAAGTCTCTGGAGGAGGGCTTGAACTGATGATCTTCTGACTCAGAGGCAAGGGTGCTATCACTGAACCAAGGCTGACACCATGAAGTGACGAATATTTGGATCAGGGAGCACCAATTTTACAAATGCACAATTTTGGCACAGAGCTTCACGTGCTCGGATTCCAGAACAGGACATTAGGTGCAGAGGTCAGTGAGCCCTGCATGTTTTTCTGTCCATTAATTTTACACATTAAACTCATTAATTTGATGGCATAGGCTTTTTGCTATGCAATTAATGGCCTAGGGTCTAATGAGAGGGAGGAACTGAATGAAATCAGTATTTGTAGGGAAATGGTGTTAGGGAACTTGATGGGATTGAAGGCCGATAAATCCCCAGGGCCTGATAATCACATCCTAGGGTACTTAAGGAAGTGGCCCTAGAAATAGTAGATGCATTGCTGGTCATCTTCCAAAATTCTTTAGACTCTAGAACAGTTCCCATGGATTGGAGGGTAGCTAATGTAACCCCACTATTTAAAAAAGGTGGTAGAGAGAAAACGGGGAATTATAGACCGGTAAGCCTGACGTCAGTAGTGGGGAAAATGCTAGAGTCCATTATAAAAGATGTAATAGCAGAGCACTTGGAAAACAGTGACAGGATTGGACAAAGTCAACATGGATTTACAAAAGGTAAATCATGCTTGACTAATCTACTGGAATTTTTTGAGGATGTAACTGGTAGAATAGATAAGGGAGAACCAGTGGATGTGGTGTACTTGGACTTTCAGAAGGCTTTCGATAAGGTCCCGCATAAGAGATTAGCGTGCAAAGTTAAAGCACATGGGATTGGGGGTAAGGTACTGACTTGGATAGAGAACTGGTTGGCAGACAGGAAGCAAAGAGTTGGAATAAACGGGTCTTTTTCCGAGTGGCAGGCAGTGACTAGTGGGGCACTGCAGGGATCAGTGCTAGGACCCAGGTTATTCACAATATATATTAATGATCTAGACGAGGGAACTAGATGTAATATCTCCAAATTTGCAGACGACACAAAGCTGGGTGGTCGTGTGTGCTGTGAGGAGGATGCAGTGAAACTCCAGTATGATTTGGACAGGTTGGGTGATTGGGCAGATGCATGGCAGATGCAGTATAATGTGGATAAATGCGATGTTATCCACTTTGGTGGCAAAAACAGGAAGACAGATTATTATCTGAACGGCAATAGATTGGGAAAAGGGGAAGTGCAACGAGACCTGGGTGTCCTTGTGCACCAGTCGCTGAAGGTAAGCATGCAGGTGCAACAGGCGGTTAAGAAGGCAAATAGTATGTTGGCCTTCATAGCGAGAGGATTCGAGTACAGGAGTAAGGATGTCTTGCTGCAGTTGTACAGGGCCTTGGTGAGACCACACCTTGAGTATTGTGTGCAGTTTTGGTTGCCTTATCTGAGGAAGGATGTTCTTGCCATGGAGGGAGTGCAGCGAAGATTCACCAGACTGATACCTGGGATGACAGGAATGACGTATGAAGAGAGATTGGGTCGATTAGGCTTATATTCGCTAGAGTTTAGAAGAATGAGAGGGGATCTCATTGAAACTTATAAAATTCTAACAGGACTAGACAGACTAGATGCAGGAAGGATGTTCCCGATGGCGGGGGAGTCCAGAACCAGGGCTCACAGTCTAAGGATAAGGGGTAAGCCATTTCGGACTGAGATGAGGAGGAATTTCTTCACCCAGAGAGTGGTGAACCTGTGGAATTCTCTACCGCAGAAGGCAGTTGAGACCATTTCATTAAATATATTCAAGAAGGAGTTAGATATATTTCTTAAGGCTAAAGGGATCAAGGGATATGGGGAGAAAGCAGGGACAGGGTACTGAATTTGGATGATCAGCCATGATCTCATTGAATGGCGGAACAGGCTTGAGGGGCTGAATAGCCAACTCCTGCTCCTATCTTCTATGTTTCGATGTTAGAATTTCCAGTTGTAACACCAGTGAGAATCTTGTTAAATAAATGGGTTACTGTTGGTGTTACAATAGAAAAATCTAGGTCCAAAAATCTCTACTTGTGAATAAAAATTTGTATTTGTTACTCCCATTTAACAATGTCATATGCTCACAGTTTTACCAATGACTTAGGATGCAAGTGCATTGCCACACCATTTAGTAATAAATCTTTTTTTGAAGTTTGGTTGGAGGCAATACAACAAATAGAATTAAGATGCACCATAATTTTATTAAAACTGTCTAAACACTACAGTGTTACTTAGTTTGGGTGCAGCCTTGAAGAGGCTTATTAGGACTGTGGCTTGCCTTTCTGCCAATGTCAATGAATTGATTAAAATAAATATTCTAGAGACTCTTCTGATCAGACTCATTGTCCTGTGTCCTTACATAATATGCTCAGAATATCACTTAAATTACTCAATTAAATGGAACATTACTATTATAGACAGACAACAGCAGAAGAAAAACACTTGGAAAGCCTCTCAAATTAAAGCTGAAACTTATTAATGATTGAATCACAAAATGTAGCTAAGCATCAATTAAGATTGATACTTACATACTGGGTGGGATGAGATTTGTTCTGCATTCCCATAAAGGTATTTTATGTTATCTGTGGCAATTGTAACAATGACCTGCATTACAATTCACACTGCTCATGCTATCAATACTGCAATGACCTCAGTTTTTGTGGTCTGCATAGTTTAAAAGTTTTAACTGTTTGGAAGTATAACGGGGGACAAATTGGGTTGCTTTGCGCATCCCGTTAGCGCCCCGGAGGGCGCGAACAAGGCGCAAAGCCCCTAGCGCCCTGGTGCGGCGCCGCTAACGCCTTCCGCAAAATTCAATGGGAGGTTAGTGGCGGCGGTAGCTGGTAGTGCCCCATGGCGCTGTGCCGCCGGCGATGACGTCATCGCTGTGCGCAGCGCCCCACTCGCACCCCGGCCGCAAACTTCGGTTGCACCTCCTGACCTATCGCCGGACGATGGGCTGGATTTTCAATGACCCGTGGAGTCGGGTTTGGAGGCGGGGGGGGGGGTGGTTAAAGTTGCAGATTTGGGGGTCCCGACCCCATCCCGACTCCAACCCGCCTCCATGACAGTTTCTCTGGCGGCGGGTACCCGACCTGGTCTGAGACCCGACTCCCCGAGGCGGGAAGGGATTAGTGATAATTAACTGCCTGTTAACAGGTAGTTAACAGGCAGTTTTTTGCATAATCCCTATTTTAGAAAGAAAAGTGTGGGCTTCCCGACAGGTGGCAACCACTCCAAGTTATCGGGTCGGGCCGTGCGTCTGCAGGGGTTGGAGGGGTCGATATGTCCGGTGGGCAGGTGAGTGATGGGTGCATGTGTGCAGAGGTAAGTGTGTAAAGTAAGTACTAAGTGTTGGAAAAAGTTTTACTTACCTTAACTTCCTCCTGCAGGTGTCAGCCCTTCAGTTCTCGGGAGTTAGAAATCTCACTGGCACAGAAAGCAGGAAAGCCGTGGTTCTGTCAGAAACGGCAGCCTTCTGTTTTCTGTGCTGGAATGATTTCTAACTCAGCCTGAAAGGAAGGACTGAAGTTAGAAATCATATTGTGAGTGTTTGACAGCTTCACAGAGCTGTCAAACGCTGATATTTCATCTGTCAAAAGCTCTTGACAGATGAAATGTCAGTCTGTGACATGACCTGTTGCCGGGTGGCCCTTAATTGGCCTGCTGAGCCCACTGGGCGGGCTCAACAAGGTCAATCAAGGGAAAATACAGTGGGTTGGCCACATCTCGATGGAGGCGGGTTCACAAGCCAGAATGTGTGATTCCCGACCCCAACCCGACTCCAACTTCAAAATCCAGCCCGATATGTCCGACATATTTTGCAGCCACAGCAGGGTAATTTAAAGGCAGGTGTCGGGCGGCCATTTTTTTGGGCCAAGTGCCAGCACCTGCCCCCTTCCCCTTTTTTAATCGGGATGCCGGCCGCGATCGCTCAGCCCGGCACTCCTCTTGAGTGCAGGGCTGCTTTCCCGACACCCCGCTCCCTGGTGGTCCAGCAGGGCCCCGGTGCATGCAGCTTTAGGGCCCTCCCCTTTAATGAGGGGAGGGAGGCTTGTTGCATGTAGCGCCGTGATATTAAGTTGTAGAGCCCCAGGAAGGAGGTGGAGCGCTTCCAGTAGCGCCCCGCCTCCTGCTTGGGGCGCTAAAACTGAATTCATGGCGCAGGGGCACTAACTTTTTCTGGGCGCTAAAAGAACCGAATTTCTCCCCCTACATCTATCTATTACATATTAATTTTGGTATGTGGAGTGCCATTTCATTGAAAACTCAATGGCCCAGCTTTTGTGGTCAACGGCGAATGAACAGCGCTGAACCTTCATTACACTTACACTTGCTCACAGAATTTTTGTGGGCTTTTACGCTGTGATTTACGGTTATCAGACAGTCAAAAGAGTGTGGTGCCCTCTACGGGGGATCTGGGACCTGTGTGAACAGCAGCCGGAATTTTCACAGGAAAAAATGGGTGGGTTGGAGGTGGGGAAGTGAAAGTTGTAAAAATCTAAATCCCGACCCCAACCCGCCTCCAACCTATCCACTTTCACCTTTTACTCAGACGGGACGGGGGGCGGGCAGCCAACCCGTTGCCAGTAGGCGGGTTGGTATTATAAATATTATAATGAGGCCTGCAACCTCTACTTTAACCTGCTTTGCAGGTTTTACTGCAGGCGGCCAGGGGTTACAGGCCATGGGATTCCCGGTAGCTGCAATGAGGCAGCCACTGCCTCGTAAGCAATCCTTGTGGGCCGGGAGGAGCAAGAGTGCTTCCTCCCAGCCCCCCAAGCTCCCCCACCAGCAGCCGGGGTCGGGGATCGGATCCCCCCGGGATCATGACTCAGCCCTGAGGTCGGGGATCGGAGCACCCCCCACCGACCCACAGTTTGAAACCCACCCCTCCCCACCATCCTGGGCCCAGCACCTACCTGGTCCTGTGGCTTCCTGGTCCGCGTTCCTGCCCGACTGGAAGCCAGCCTGTCAATCAGGCTGGCTTCCGGGCAGGCAACCTGCCCTTCATTTCACACACACGCTGTGGAGTTAAACTCCACAGCATGCCGGGAAACCCGAACTTTGGGGTTTCCCGCCATCTCCCAGGTCCCCCTGCACCGTGGGGGTGGGAAACGAGGAAATCCAGTCCAGTGTGTCCCTTCAACCAATCAGATTGAAGAATCCTTACTGAGCCACACAGAGTCTAAACCAGGAAGTGTTTGTTAGATTATTTAATTTAATGTAAAATCATGTACAGGAAGCAAAATAAAGAGAGGGAAAAAAAGATAGGATTAAGAGAGAGAAATAAAAGAGACAGAAAGAAAAAGTAAAATTTTATTTAAATTTTTAAATTTTGTAAAATCTCCAACAATAATTAAAATCTGAAGGAATGAGACTCCACACTTGTAAAAGTTAATTTTCAGTGCTAGAGAGGTTGTTTGGCAGTAATTAAGACTTATCACGCCGTTAAAAATTCTCTTACACTTGAATGGACAAGCCCTAACTTTTTCTGGCATGTTTAGTGGGTATCTAGTGGGTAAGTACCGTAACTTCACGCCCTTCATGCGTTTGAATGCCGCATCTCTCAGTGAGGTATCGGTGTAGCGAAGCTTGTGGAGGAGCAGGACAAATCAGACAGCAACTTCCTAACCTCCACGTTTAACTGCACATGTGTGGATGCCGGAGGTTGCTGTCCAATTCACCCCTTAATAACTGTGAGCGCTGATAGCCTCACCGTTATTCATATCACAAAATCCAGGCCATTATACGGACCTGCAGTACTTATTACTCCTGTAGGTGGTGTTGTGATAGACATTTTCAGTCTTCAAGGTATCACACTGTTTGACAGAATAGCTGCTATTTTATTGAGAGTGTGTTACTGTAAGATTGTGCAGTCTGACCATCAAGTTCTCATAAATTACTCAACATACTTTCTGAAAATTATTTTCTGATACTTTTTTTCTGCAGTAACTGAATTTTTTCTAATACCCAAGATAAGAGTTTAAACAAAATTAAAAATTACATATTTCATAAAACAAGATTAAATCTATCCATTAATTTGTTGTTTGTGACTTTTAATGCCTTCATGAAAGTTTGTTCTTGGAGGCCTCAGCCTCTCTTAAACGACTGGGTTCAGATGTGATATTTTTGCCCAGATATATGACCCTATGAGCTGAAGTTGGATTGTGCAGAATGTGTATATGCAGTGTACCTAACTTCTGAGGCTGCATCATTAGTGTTGAGTCAAATGTACCATGGGATATTTTTCTTTTCCCCTTGGCACTTTCTGCCCCAATAGGTTTACTGAAGTAATTTTGATAAACAAGAGGGAACATTTTCAAAATCTTTACTATATATTGAATGTTAACTGAAAAACACACAGAAAGGCTGTCTCATTGTACATATATGTTTGAGTGTGAGAGAATAAGAAAAATATGACTGTTCAGATTACACATCTGTTGTAGCTTTTGTTTTGTAAGCCTCAGGAAATGTATTAAACAGAGAGAGAGAGAGAGAGGAATCAGAAAGAGAAAGATTTGAGAAAAAAGGAAAGTGTGTAATCTTCAAATTTCAGAAAAAAACTCCAGTTGAGTTTGAAGCCAACTAATAATCTAACGCTCTGATAGTAAGAAAAGGTCAATGCTAAACATGTACACCTGTGAGAGAGAAAGATTAGGGACGATTTTAACTCCCTCCTCCCACAGTGGTGGAGTTAAAATTGTATCATTGGACTTACTGCCTCGTCACCTGTCCTCCACCATATTTCCGAGCATGTTTTCACAGGTGGCCAAGGTGCCTGAATGAATCAGGTGAAGTCGGGGTTCTATGACGTATATAAGATACTGACTGCACTTTGAAGGGCTACTGGGCGGAGTGTCTGCTGTGATGCTCCACTCAGGAAAACATGGGAGAAGAACAGAATAGGTCCAAAAAGCTCAGTGTTCAAATTAGATTTGAGGGGCCAGGAGGAGCACGAGTGCTCCTCTGGGCTCCACAAGGATAATGTGGACTGCTGCCACCTCAGGCTTCCCTCCTTACATGATTGCAAGGGGGGGATGAGGGGAAGTATGGGAGATTTGGGGAGGGATTCAGAAAAGAGCCGCTGAGGGCCACATTTTCCCTGCAATGGCCACCCCAAATGTAGCCTGCAGCTATTGGTAGCTCTTTTCCCTGTCACACTACACCATATCACCCACTACCTCCCACCCAAAAGAAAAGAATAAAAAGACAAAGAGAGAAGCAGAAGAGGACAAAAAGAAGATATAAGTGCTAGAGGAGGTTTAATATAATGTTTATTGAAATGGGCGGGAGAGGCATGCTGTTTAACAAGGTGCACCACCGCGCTTATAAATGGTGTTGATTGCAGCACAAGGTTAAAGTCACAATCACCAGTGGCTGCAATGATGCACAAAATGTTGTCCTACCATCATTTGATAACTCACATGCTGATTGACGGTTGCCCAGTTCTGAGCATGGATTTGCCTACCTCCCCCTCCAGTGTGCAATATTTCACGCATTGCTGCTGACACCATCCACTGAGTTGGGCGCTGTCCTCCCCCTCTTTCCCTAAACCTTCCTCTTCATCCCTTCTTCCTCTCACCAACTACCTTCCTCTTATCCCCCTTTCCCTCTCTCCTTTTCCTCTTCTCCTCCCCTCCTGATCACTCCGTCCCTCTCCCACTTCCATTCTCTCCCTCTTTGCCTCCTCCGCTGGGCCGTTATTCCCCACACTCTTGCCCTGCTTGACCTGAATACTGTATTTAGCCATAACTCCCCGTGTGCAACACAGCAGGAGATCAACTAGAATATTAAATTAGGCACGAGGGGCATGCTTTTTATTGAAGACTCTTATAAGTATCTGCATTACTTGTTGTTCCTATAAGTGGTACAGTGATAGACCTTTTCAATATTACAGGTGTCATGCTGTGTGAAATACAATAGCTGCTACTTTACAGTGACAATATATCACCCTGTGATTGTGCAGTCTGGCCACCAGCTTGACACAAATCAGTCAAAATGCATTTTGATTTTTTTTTTAATTTCTCATTAACTGAAATTTCTAAAATCCAAAATAAGTGTTTAAAACAAAATTCAAAAAATTGCATATTTCAAAATGTCAATAGAATGAAAATCTGATGGATTGTCTAATAGACGGGCAATCTGCTCAATGAGATTACTGCCCATGCAGTGAAGACAAAAATTTAACCAGTGGAAAATAAACAACAGTTGAGTTTTGAGCCAGCTAGTTGCTTTTCATTGACGGAAAAGGTCAATGCTGTGAGACAGGGCTTTTAGATGGAGAGAGATAGGAAGGCGGACAGACAGTTTATTTCTATCATTCTAATCTGATTTTGTTGAAAGGGAAGTTGAAATTTGAATGTAAACAATGATAAGGGAAACAGATCAGAGGAGAGTATAATAGGGGAGGGAGGAGAGAGAGGGGGTTGAGATTGACAGGCGATTGAGAGAGGAGGTTGAAAGAGAACAGGTTGAGAGAGAGGAACTTGAGAGAAAGAGGGGGCTTGAGAGAAAGAGTGAGAGCAGGGCTGAGAGAGAGTGAAGCTTACCTTGAAAGAGTGGGGCTTGTCGAGAGAGAAAGAGAAAGTGAGTGCTATTTGAGAGAGAAAGAGAGATTGGGGGCTTGAGAGAGAATAAGAAGTGGGCTAAGAGAGAGGAGGAAGGTTAAGAGAGGGGGAGATTGAGAGAATGGTGGAGGTTAAAGAGAGGGGATTGAAAGAGATGGGGTGAGAGAAAGAAGGTTGAGGGAGAAGATTGAGAGAGGGGTTGAGTGCGAGAGTGAGAAGAGGTTGAAGAAGGGGGAAAGAGTGCAAGTTGAGAGATGGGGTTTGTGAGATAGAGAGCGGGATTGAGAGTGAGTGAGAGGTAGGGTTCAGAGAGATGCTTCAGAGGGGAATTGAGAAAGGGGGTTGAGAGAGAAAAATGGAGGGAGAAGTAGAGCGAGAGAGATTGAGATAGAGGTTGTATGTAAGAGAGAGGTTGTGTGAGTGAGGATTAGTGTGGTTGAGAGAGAGAAAGATATTGGGGAATGGAAGAGATAGGAGGTTGAGAGAGAAAGAAAAAGGCAATTTATTTTTTATTCTAATTTGATTTCTTTAAAAATCAAGTTCAGTTTTGAAAGCAAATAAAACTTGCTGTGGAAAAGTGATAAGAAGACCCAGTAGGAAGGAGAGGGGAGGAGGGAAACAGAATGAAGGTGAGGGGCCTTCTGGCTTCTCACTCTCTGTCCTTTGGAGGAGTGAGTTCGGGGGAGTACATGGAGTTTTAAGGGTGAGAGGTGAGTGAAAGAGAAGCAAAGATAGGGAAGCAAACAGGTGTTGAGCAGGTAGTTAAAAGGGGAAGAGGATGGAGTAATGATGGGAGTGAGGAAGTGCTAGGAAGGGAAAGGGGTAGTGGGAAGGTGCAGGGGTAGGGGCCACAAGCAAGGGGTTGGGGAAGCATGAGAAATTGTGGGAGGTGAGGCAATGGGAAGAGAGCCACTGAGGGCCATATTTTCCCTGTAACCCCACTCCAAATACAACCTGCAACCATTGGTGGCACATTTCCCTACCACAGAACACCAGCCCCACCCACCCAACCCCACCCCACACTACTCACCACCCAAAATCAAAGAAGAAAAGAAAAAATGAGAAAAGAAGAGGACAGAGAGAGAATCAAAAATAAAAGTTATGGGTAAAGAAGAAGCAGGGAAGAAAAAGAGAAACAGAAGGAGAAGAGTAGAGACAGAGAGAAACAGCAACACAAAGGCACCAGAGACAGTTAAGAGAGTGACCATATTCTCTCACTTACTGGTGTAGATTTTACCCAGGATAAATTGTGAGAGGTTCTGACCATTTTGATGGTCGGGCTTCTTTATCGTATCACAGGTGAGCTGCCCACAAGGTTTTCGGTTTTAACAGGCAGCTTGCCAATGAGGGGGTCGGGATTTCCGACAGGTCCATTGTCGTAAAACGAGAATGCTTATACTCTAATGAGCAATGGGAACGAAGCCTTCTCTCCTCTTACTTGCAGCTGAACTATCAGCAGCTGCTGCCGCCCTCACAGCAAGCAAATGGCACTCGCTGCATATTGCTGTCACATGGATGCACCGGGAAAGATAAGCACTCTTTTTTTGTCATATCACCCTCCTGTCGCTCTCCTGCTCTGTGTCACCTCCCCATTCTGCCCACTATTTGTTCAATGTCACATATCAGCATGCCTCATAACAAATCTCAAACCTTATATGGAGCCACTCCAGTTTCTGCAGGACAAGTTGGCACACAATGCTAGGGAGCAGGCAGGAATAGGCAGAGGGCCCACTCACTTCAATGGAGCAGGAATCCCTAGACATTCAGGGCACAGGCCTCCCTCTCAGCATTGGAGATGGGCAGATGGGAGTAGCAGGTCCGAAGTGTCTGCAATTGGTTCACTTCTATTTGTCCTTGATGTGCATCTCTTTCAGGGAGCTGCCTGAATTGTGGATTTCATACCATGTATGAGGCTCTCTAACCTGCCAATACTTGCTATCCATTCATCCTTATTTCTGCTTCCAAGTCTCTCTACAGAATTGGGCCATTTGTCCAATTGGGTATGGTGGTGTAGTGGTTTTGTTACTGAACTAAGCCTGGATTAATAATCCAGAGAAGGTGCGTTCAAATCCCACCATGAGAATTTGAATTCAGTTTTAAAAAACTGGAAATAAAGAGCTGGCATCAATAAAAGTGACTATGAAGATGCTGGATTGTCTAAAAAACCCAACTGGTTCAGTAATGTCCTTTAGATGAAGGAAACCTGCCATTCTTATCTGGTCTGACCTATGTGACTCCATTTATTGAATGTTCAGAAAGGCTGCAGGCTCAAGGGGAGGTGCCCTGATGGCGACATGCACGCAGTCGATGACTCCTTGCACTTGGGGAAACCTGCAATGGTTGCGAAGTCAATAGCCTGTTCATGTTGTCCATTGTAAAGTTGATGAAATGGCCAGCCCTTCTAAAGATGGCATCCGTAACCTGCTTGATGCAGGTGTGCACGGCTGACTGACTGATGCATGCCATGTCACCTGCTGCAGCCTGAAATGACCCAGTAACAAAAAAAGTTAGAGCCGTTGTGGCTTTGATGGCCATAGGCAAGGCATGGCTACCTCTCATTGTGGGCTCCTGGTCTGGCTGCAGCAAGTGACACAGGGCAGTGACAGCCTCGTGACTGAACTGGAGCCTTTTAACACATTGTTCCTCAGTGAAAGTGAGATATGTTATGTGGTTTCTGTATATCCTGTTGCGTAGATATTGGCGCCTTTATTGACCATCCACCATCCTTGGCATTCTTGTAGTAGCCTCCCGTGCACTTTGCCCCTCTCTGGCCTGTTGCTCATGTTCCTCCTCCTCCACCACCACCCAGATAAGAGTTCCCAAAACTACTCCCATGCTCAAGAAGACTCAGTTGTTTCAAAATGCTCAAACACAAAAGAAAGCTCTCTCCTAACTTTGCAGCTCTGCAACAATCAGTGCTTACTTACACATCTCCTCAATGATGCAGCAAACTTCAAAGTGTCCCTTTAAATATCCCTGGTTTACTTCCTTAACCGCCCACTTTCCTGAGCGGATCCTTCACTGAGCGGATCCTTCACTGAGCGGCTGGCCGTGATTTGTCCTGTGACAATTGCATGATATTTGAATTGTGTTGTCGCTTGATAAAGGCAGACGCCTGGACTGCTCGGATTCTTCTGGCAGTCAAAATGGTTGCAAAGCCAACAGAGGCGTGATGAGGGTGGTAAGTACTGCATTACCATTTTCACTGTCTAAGCGCCCCATTAACGCCAGGCAAAGTCAGTAAAAATTGACCCCACTGTGTGCAACGCCATAGTATATATGAAAAGTTTGTACAATCATATTCCTGTACAAAAAAGTTTTAGTGTTATTGGGCCAGATTTTGCTGTAGCAGGGCATCTAACAGTGTCTGCCGTTAGTTAGACTTACCCCAGCGCCCTTCAGTTCAAAATATTTTTGCCCACTAAGTTGCTAAAAGTGCAAGCTAATAACGGTGCAGTGAGGGAAACAGAGCATCTGGAATCTGAATGAACAGGGCAACCAACAGGGTATCTCCTTAACTAATGAGAGTTAAAGACTGGGAAATAAACAACGGAAGGACTGACAAGGAGGGGGAATGGGTGAATTAAAGGGGATGAATTCAAAGTCGAATCAGATACAGGTAGAGAATTAAAGAGAAGGAAAGAAAGACAGGATTAAGAGAGAAAAAAAAGAGACAGGAAAAGTTTTTTAATAATTTACAATTTTACATTTTAAAAATCTCCTAAAACAATTCAAAACCTGAAGGAATGAGAATCTACACTTGTAATGACTAATTTTCAGTGCCAGAGAGATTGATTGGCAATAATGAACACTTATCAAGTAATTATTATTAGCCTTAAGTATCTGCAGCGGGTTTAGTTTGTATCTATCGCGCAAATACAGAAACTTCATGAAATTCAATGCATGTCAATGGTGAGCCAGACAGCGCAAAGCTAACAGCGGAGCAGCGCAACTCGGACAGTAACTTCTGGATATTCACGTTTAACCGCGCATCTGTTGCTCGCCTGAAGTTGCTGTACCATTTACACATAAATAACAGAGAGCACCCTTAGCCTCACCGTTATTTTGACAGCAAAATCTGGCCCAATGTCTAATATTTGATCACATTAAATTATAAGCTCATCCCCAAGTATTGGATTTACAAATGTAGCATAAAATCAAGATCAGAAAGCTTTTTGAATTCAGCTCAACACTAATAGCTCCCACTGATTTCTTTTAGGAGCTAAATTTAGCTTTAGTTCAAATAAAACCTTAAAATACATTTATGCATATAAAAAATAAATTATTCCCTGCAATAAATTCTAGTGCTAGCTCCAATCCTTATTCCTGTCAGTACCTCTGAGCTTAGGAATACTGAACAAATTCTAAATTTGAGGCCCAATTCTTACTGTGGTCTATTTAGATGGAATGCAGGTATTTATGACTGAATAAGGATTATAGGCACATTCTGGTTACCAATAGACTTATTGTTTGGCTTTCTATGTTTGGCATGTGTATCATTTAGGCTATTTATGTGACATCACTAAATGTCAAATTAATTTTCTTTAAATCATAATCTCAGGAGTATTCATCTTTTTATATAGATTGTAATAAGGAATTTGACCAAAAATGTCAGTATTTTTTTCACTTCCTGCCATGTTTAGCAAGTTCTCAGGAGTTTCTTCCTCAAAGGTGTTGCTGAAGTACTATGCCCCGATGAAGTTTGGCAGATAAATCTTTGCTGTGCAGCCCTTTTCAGAACTGTATTGCAAAGCACGTTCTAGTGTGTGTCACCAGGCAACAGTATCATGTAAATGAGAATATAATTTCTCTACAGTCAAGGTGTTAATGAATAATCCACCAGTGCCCCAAATTTTTTAAACTGTGCTAATCTTAAGCAAACTCTTCCATAACTCCTACACAAAACAATGATCAAAATAACACCAGTGTACCAATACAAGTAGGTCTAGGTCCATTGACAGCTCTCAGATGACCAGTTTCCTTTGGTTGCAAGGTATGCTTTGTATCTCAAACATTAACTGTACAGGTGATCAGCTAATTACTGAGAGCAGATTGAACCCTGGAAAATATTTAACTGTAAATTTGATTACTATTGCTTGTATTGCAAACATTAGCTGAAACACTGTTCATAATATATTTCAGACAAATGTGCTGATAAATTAAAAGTGGTATTGAAGTATTCACTGCTCAACTCTACAGATGATTAATACCTTTGAAGTAATTAAATTCCATTAGACTGGGTTCAGATGCCCAAGGAATTGGTGCCAGGCTTTAGCAGTTCTCTAGCGGGGACAAAAGACTAATGCTTTCTAAAGCCGTGTTTCACAATTAAAATCCCAGGGAAGTCTGCATTAACTTAGGACATCTGCTTGTTGTGATTGTTTGAGCTATTGATGCATTGGATCATTAGCAGGGCAGCATGAACTAGTGTTTTCCTGTTGACAAGGATCTCTCACCAGGAGCTGGAGCTTTTGCAGGGAAAGAAGCAAAGCAGAGCAGCCAAGTCATATCTTGCACACTCGCTTTGACTCGTAGAATTATTGCTAACTACAGTCTCTGATGGTAGGAAACAGCATTTTGCCTCCAGCCATTTTCACCAAGATCAGAGCCAAAGTACCTCTGGCTCCTGCTGCTTTGTAGCTGCAGAATCTTTAAGGCTGGCATTAGTGTAGTCGATGAACAGTTTGCCCCTTCAGATGGCCACAGTAATGACCCACATGGGAGTTGACAGTAGGGCTGCACTATCAATGTGACCAGGTGCTGCAACATAAGCATTTCATTAAATATTGAAGGATTGGTTTCTAGTTACAGTGGCAAAAGGAAATTTGGCCATAGTCCAAAAGCAACTAAAAATATGTGTCTGTTTTTTTCCTTTGGCTTCTTCTAATCACATTCTGGTTTGGTGTGACCTTTTTTGCTGCTAATTAGCTGCCTTCTTGAAGAGCATCATGGGTAATGTGTCCTAGGTATTACATGCTGCCACTGTATGTGCTGTTAATCATTCATAATGTATTAATGATTTATTTACCATAATACTTGTGATTTTTAAATACACTGTAAAATAAAATCTCTATTTTGATTTGCTGACATGGCATTCACATAGAATAGACACATAGCTGTAAATGCAAAAAAAAGAAAGAAATTATCATTTTACAAATATAGTCCTGTCTAAAATGTATCTATAATTCATCAAACCACAATAGTTCTGACCTATTTTAACATGTGCTGCATTTCCGATCTGAAATAACTCATCTAAGGCACACAAGGTTTTTCTTCTGCAGGAGTTAAAAGGACAAGGCAACGCATAGTGATTTTATATAGCTCATTGTATAAAGCAGAACAACCAGAGACCTACTGCCTGACTTTTCCTTCCTTGCGGTGTGTGCCATGGAGAAGGGGACTTAAAAAGAGGAAGGAAATAACTTGCAAGAAAAATGGAGGAGGAAAAATTTAACTGAAAAACACAGCAATGCTACTGATTGATTACAGTTCTACAACATTGTCCTTGACATTAGGCGACCTGGACTTGAATCTAGCCCAGTGAGAGAAGTTGAAATTTCCTTCTCATTGATGTCTATTAGGGAGCCCAATAATTTATTTTAAATAGATATAAATGGTTACTATTCTGTTGGGAAATTAATAAGCACCTTAGTCCAAAAGACAGTAATGAGTAGATGGATTGTGTTTGATCAAAGTGAATGCCATAGGCATGACGCTGATGTAACAGTTTATCTGTACGTCCCATCTGTCTCTTCTGGTCTGTATAACATAATTATCATTCAGATGTAAAAAATAGTCAATGTATTATTATTATTTATCAATGTTTTACTTTTCTAAATATGTCAGCTATGCTTACTGTTCAATCACACAATTATACTTTGACAATCTAGGTCAATTGCCTGCATTTCTTCCTAGGCTGTATCACAATGGTGGAAGAAAATTTAAAATACTGAAAAGACATCCTACAATATCCCTGTGGGTTTTAGCCTGTAACTGAGAATAATGGATGCGAAGTTATTATTAGTGTGTCGGGGACTATCAGCGTAAGTGTTTACCTAGCATGTAACAAAATCTGCTACATTTCAGTAGACAGGAGCAAGTTATATGGATTACCCCTGCACAAGAAAGCACAAGTAAGATGTTTCTAAGTAAAAGTATCGATGAGTTTGTTTCAGAAGGGTTGTTTTCACTTAATCAACACAAGGTGTTCAAGCCACACGATGATACAGCCACCATTAATTATCACAAGTTTTCTGTGCTGATAGTCATGGTACTGACCTCAAATCATGGCATTTCAAGAAGGAATTAGAAGTCCGATTGTATGTGTTGGAACTAGTGCATGCAGATAAGCAGCTGTCTTATTCTGATCTAAATTCTATCAGATGGAGAAAAGTTAAGGTCATCACAGAGACAGGTTGTTACTTGCACCGAGAGTCGATTCTCAGCTAAACATTGTCCAGCTGCAGCTAATAGTAAGGGTAGTAAATTACAGCAATGATTTCCTTCATCAAGATTGCAAAGTTATGCTTTTGGCCTGTTGGCCTTTTGGGGAGGAATTATTAATTCAATGTGAAGAAGATAAAAATGAAATGAGTTAATGCTGGTGGGATTATTTAGATATGGTAATACTTTCTAACATTTTACCAGCTAAGATCACTGATCTAGTTAACATTGTAATATTAATAACAATGAAAATCTCCACATGAAGATCATTGGTCATGCTTAATTGCAATAATGAATTATTAGAAAAATATACTGAAATGTTACTTCATATTTTTCTGTTTAAAACTAACAATATCAAAGAATTCTGTGAGATTATCAGTTTTTTAAACAGCAAACTAGTACAGAGCAACCCTGAAATATTTGTTCATCGATGGGGAAGGTAAATGTTTATTGGTAGAAGTATCTGCATAATGTCATCAAAGCAGCACTGACGACTTTGCAGTGATGATGAAATGCTACTATACAAGAGGTAGATGGCACTGTAGTTAAACATCATTTTGACCTTTTCAATATACTGTACTTTCATCTTAATTGTGTACAATGGAACGTGATCTAAATAAGAATAGCATTTCAAGATTCTTCAATGATTTTGCCAAAAAAAATTGAATTGTGTCACCATTATACCGGGGAAAGAAAAATATTTATTTACTTTTTTTTAGCAAGCTTGTAAACTACACTACGGTTTTGGACTCATCCCAAGTGAATCTGTTGACATAATTTGCATGAGAATGAATTTATATAACAGTAAAACAATTCTTACTGTTGAATATGAATTATGAATTCATAATTTTTTAAGTAATTTCTAGAAAAATACATATTTTTACAGGGAATTAATTTTAACAGTCACTTGATCTGCTAGGATATTTTGCCCCTATTTTTCCATTGGTCCATATAAAATGTTCTATTTAAAGAATTTTCAGATAAAATATTGGTACGATTAGTTTCTATTGAAGAATAGTATTAATGTTTGTTTATGTGGACTAAACCTAAAGATACAACTTTAAACTTGCAAATTAATGTCACAAAATTGCAGCTATCTATTACATTCACCAAATTAAACCCATTTGGGAGAAACAGTAGCTCTCAATATGACACAAAGTTTGGATTGTGTAGCTATATGTGATGCTTTTGTCTGTTAATTGCTGAGAATTGTTTTGTAATTTGAATAACTAAAACTCTTACTGGGTTCCATCTGGTGTATGTGTGTATTTTATTCCCAGAATACAAAGCAGGTTTGAAATGTTAGCAACTGAATAAAAAAAACTCCAAGTGAGCAGAAACCTAGGTTAATGTCATTCACAAGTGATGCTATTCAACTTAAAATAGGCGTCTATGTCATAAAATGGGTTAACGTACAAAGTTTTCACTATATTAGCTTAAACCTTCTTTACACATGGATGGTAACAAATTAGTAATTTCTGTGCATATCAATTTTTCACAAATCTCGTTGACCAATTCACAAGACATTTTGATAGTTCTGAAATAGCTGGATAATTTACAAGTTATTTGACAGAATTGCTTCCATTCAGAAACTTTAACATTATGACAAGTGACAATTAAAAATGACGTAACAAGAATTGAATAGAAACTATGTCTAAAAATTAGTGTAGACAAATTATTTTTCATGTAAAATGTTTAGTCTAAAATTTGTCCAAACTGCACGATAAACTGTTAAACATGATGTTGATTTTATTTTCAGGATTAACTGATATATCAGATACTTTATCAATAAAAAAAATTGAATTAAAATGGAACACAATTTTTGTCATATAATTTGATATAAAAGAATAATACCATGGGGCAGTGATAGACGTTGCACACATTCATACAAACGGGGAATAAAACATTTACATTTTTTATATCGCCATGCAATAAATATACCTAGAGACAATGTTAATGTGTGTTCAGATGTGTTTGTTTACAGATGCTGCAAAAATCCAAGATTATTGTGACACACAGCAGGGTTTCTTTTGTGCCGATTTAACAGTACATTGTGAGAAATAAATTAAACAATATGAAGTCGGTAAAACGTGTCCATTTTCTCTCCAGTCCCAGGGATTATTAGCAGCCCATGATGCATACTAATCATTAAGTTGGCAGAAGCATGCTTTCACAATCATGCATTCATTTAAAGAACTCTTTGTTTACTATCCCTTTCTGTAACTATAAAATTTTAATTATGCTAGTGACAGGAACTGTGTGTGATACAGTGCTCTACATTTATCACTGGGAGAGGGCCAGTTGCATATCTGTTTGACTTTGGAGAAATCCTGATGTGTCTGCAATGTTGAGCAGCAGGTGCCACATTATTATGTACAGAAAAGCAATTAGGAAGCATATTGGATGAGTGGGGAGTGCATTAATATTAGCAAGTACATTTGTCAGTGGTTTTGATGCAAGTCTTTTCTTTTCTTTATGCAACATTAAGATTGCGGCTATCATAAATTCTGTCCTTAAATTGCCATCTGTTCACTTGTCATGCAGCAGTGAGATGGAGAAAAGTTTTGTTGACAAAAAATGTATTTAATTAGTTTTATTTGAAGTACATGCAAGCAAGCATGTAAGTAATGCAGAAGCGTAGTCATGGTGAGTGAAGTGGTGGATATAAAGAGATCAGCATGATGTACAGGATTTTAGTTTCTTTTCACATATTAACAGCAATGTATCTAGGAGAGGATTTTTTACGCTGTAAAACCACATAAAATTATGCTTTACTTTATCATGAGGAGACTGGAGAGTGATGAGTAAAGGAGGCAACATGCACAACAAAGCAAGGCAGCAGTCGATTGCCTTAAGACGTGGGCTTGAAAATTCTGTTATATCTCTCAGTCTTCTCAAAGTGCCACTTTTCTCTGTTAGTTAAAACGTACGGATATAATTGAAATGTGCTGTTGAATGCCAAATTGTTAGTGGAAAAATCCTAAAAACAGCCAATCATGAAACATCTATAATAATGATCCTTTAACACTTCTCAAAGTAGTCAAAGAAGCACTTAACCACTACAAATGAGGATTTTTTTAAATCCAGCTATTGGATGTGCAAATTTTTTCTAAACTGGCTGGGAAACAGTTTCCATGGGCTTATTTTTCCCATGAGATTCTGCAAGTGCCTGTGAACAGTATAATGTAGAAATGGGACGATCTTCTTGATATGAGAAGAAGCCCCTCCTCCGTTCCCTGCCAACATTTCGGTGAGGCAATACTTGTGGCAGTATTGCCACACAATGTGAACATGTGTCTACTAGTGTCAGAATCTGGCAGCTGGTATGGAAGAAGCTAATCATTTTTATAAAAATTGTACAAAAGTAAAAAAAAGACATTACTATAGAGTAACAACTCAGTACGTTTATGGAAACAATGGAAGGTTCTACTTGTTAGAGATACATGTAAAAAAAGCTACTCAATGTGCAATGTTTGCAAGGATATAAGATGGTAAAAATCAAAAAGTCAACGTTATGCAGATTACATTACAAATACCCTGATGTCAAAGAGAATGTATTGAAGAACAGAATTTCCATCATCCAAATCACCCGCTGTCTTAATCCACCTGGCTCTTGTGGTCCTATAAAGGCTAAATCTACTGTGAATGTGCCACCTTTGCCCTCCATTCTGATGGGCTACCCTCTCTGTAAAAAGGAAAAAAAAAGTTTTTTCTGCTCTCTGTCCTAAATCTCACATTTAATCTTATGTCTATATCCTATCATTTGAGACCCCACAATCACTGGATATGGTCTATTTCTATCTAATCTGTTTTATCCCTTCATCATTTTATGCACCTCTATCAAATCACCTATAATTTCCTTTATTCTAATAAAAGCAGCCTCAATTTTTCAAGTCATTATTCATTTTTGTAGTTCCTCGTATCAGTCAGCACCCTAGTGAATCTGCACTGTACCCTGTCTATTGCCTCAACATCTTTCCTATAATATGGAGTTTATAATTGCACACAGTACTCCAACTGAGGTTTTACTAATGTTTTATATAAATTCAGAGGGGGGAATATTTTGGGGGGTCAGCAGGCATGTTCGGTGGCGGGCCAGGTGGGAAAAATTTTTTTGATAGCGGGTCGGGACCCCAGCTGTCAACTCGCCACCATGCAACTTTCCCAGATGTCGGGTCTGTCAGTACTGAACAGACCCAACATGCAGCGGCGGGGGAGGCAATTCAGGTCATTATGACCTTGTTAACAATCCATTAAGAAGTATTTTGAGCTCACCTTTACATTTTACGAGGTCACCCACGGGGTCCACGCTACTCGGGCATCACGTCAGGTAAGCAGGTCAGGAGTTGTATGACCATGGAATCATCTCGTTACTTGACAGCTGCAAATGTACTAAAGAAGCTCCCATCTCACAGCTGTTCACTTTCCAAGCTCAGAAGCTGTTGCTTACTGCATTTAGATGACAGATTGAGCTTTATGCAGGTTGCAAGTGTTTGGAGTAAACTCTCTATCCAGTGTCACCTCATTGGAACAACCTCTCCCATCACTGACAGATCGCTTCTGTCATCTATTACATCAGCATCGGTGCCCTTGAAACTATCTCACCACGATCAGCCCCAACACCAGGGGGGCGATTTTCCCATTGGAGGCAGGTTGGGAGCGGGTTTGGGGGTGGGCGGGTGCCAAACCTGCCTCCACTGTCAGGTGGGAAAAAGTTGGGATTTTCCCCTAATTGCCCAATTAACTCCGAGCATGTGGGTTCCCCTGGGCCAATTACTCTTTTTGGACTGAAACTCGCCTCTGCTGACGTCACTTATGCAGCTTCATTTAAGGGCTGCTTGCTTCCTTGGCTCATTTCACTGCTGTTTCGTGGCTGCTGAACACTTTTGCGCTGAGAAGAGATGGCCAACTCGAGAGCCAAGGCCTCCCCAAGGTTCTCCGATGAGTCTCTGAGTATTTTGGTTGAGGGGGTGAGAGCTAGCAAAGACGTGCTCTTCCCCTCATCTGGGAGGAAGAAGCCTCCCAAACAAACCAAGGCTGGCTGGGTGCAGCTGGCACAGGATGTAACCTCCAGGTCTGTGTGCAGCAGAACATGGCTGCAGTGCTGCAAGAGGTTCAATGACCTTGTAAGATCAGCCAAAGTGAGTATACCATCAGCTTGACCATCATTCTGCCCCCCTTCTCCTCTCATCACCAGCACTCTGCATTGTCAACCTCCTCCTACACATCCCACTTTACCCTTACAACCCTTGCACCCTTAACCATCCCTCTCACTCTATGAACACAATCACTTCACTATTCGACTATGCTGCCCTCACACTTCCTATCAATGTTATGCAAGGACAACGACTAACAACACACAGGGAGGGCCCTTGGAAATGGAACTTTACTCCATCTTTGTCTCCTAAGCATCTATGCTCTGGACTCTCTACACTCATTCCATCATTCTCACTCAAACTCCACTTGTCTCCCTCAAGATAATTGTTAAATGTGGGGTGGGGCCTCTGGCATGCATCCACTCTCAATAGAATCATGAAATATAATTTCTAGGGTCTCCAATAGTTTCCCCCCATTCCCTCAGGATCCTTGGATGTATCCTATCCGGTTTTGGCATCTTATCCTCCTTTGGCTTAATTAACTTCTCTAATACTTCCTTTTTATTTATTATAATCCCTTTCATCTCACTTTTAACAATACTCGATTTAACTCCTTTGCAATATCATTCTCTTTAGTAAACATTGAAACAAAATACTTATTATTAGCCCCGCTTATCTTCGACGAACTAACTATTTTCTCCTCTCAGGGCCCCAGTTAACAATGATCTTTTCCTTATTACTCATGCAATTGGACTTGAACCTGCAGTGATGCCAGATGCTATACTCCTTCCATATTACCCATAAATATTTAAATCTGCATGAACTTTGATATAGCTTCAAACTATTTTCCAAGATAACCCCATGTAGAAAAGCAAAACACCCAATTTTGTTTAACTATTAAGATATAATGTAACAAAGCTCATTAACATTTTGTTCATGAATTATGGAAGGAATGGGTGGGACCCACAGAATCCCATCTGACAGTAACCTTTGGTCTTAGTCAGAGCCATATGCTTGAGTGACAGATGCAAAGTTATTAGGGAAAAGCCAAAAACCGAATCGGACACCCAAAGTGAAATGAATCCAGCCATTTTGAGTTTATTAATAAATAATTGAATTTATCCCTTTTTGGACCGGTTCACGTTTGAATAACAATGGCTGTTTCCACATGCAGGGGGAAATTATCCATCTCTGTATGAGTAATGCAAATTTCCACATTCAATTCTCCCCATATTCCAATTGTGTTGAAATCACAACTCATTGCACAGACTCCAGCTCTAAGTCTTTCCCAGAACCTCAAAACTGGAATTCCTTACCGCTTTCAGTCTTCCCTCCCTTCTACAATCTTCAGGCTTCACTTCATCTATTTACCATATCCTGATTTGCCTTATACCTTTAATTCTTTCATTAGCAGTGATTTTTAAACCACAATTTCCTGACTGAAATACCAACACAAACATTGCGTTACACAGCTCAGGTAGAAAAATCATTGCATACACCAATCTGGATATTTGGCTTTCTCTTTCAGTGTCAACAGTAGGAAGCTAACCCCAGGAAGGAAGCTATGGGGCAGGGGGGAAGGGAGCAACTACATGTTGAAAACTGGTAGCACTGATATTACGGATAAACGGAATACAGATTGGTTCACATTATCTTGAAGTCCTGCCCAGGATAAGCACACCTTGCGGCGTAGTAAGGGCAGTGTGGTAGTGAGTCACGCTGGTGTGGAGAGTCCCAAGTTTAGTCCCTAGTCTGTGCTGAGTTGAGTTCAGCTGAGTGACTCTAGAGTGCTACAGTTCATGTCACTATCTTCGAATTAGCGAAGGGGAAAAACTCAGCCAGTATTTTTATTTCTGACTATTACTCAGCGACTCCCTGCTGGAAATGCATGCAGTTGGATGCTGGTTAATAATTTTGAGGCTCCCTATTAATGAATAGCTTGCAGACACCACTGTCTAGACTTATACATGAAAAATGGCCACTTGGGTCAGATGCCAGATGGCTGCTGGTGCCCACGCAACTTTATCACCGTGCACATGACGGGTAGGAAAAGTGCTCTCGGAATAACCTAGGAGGGTATGGCCTCCTGGTGAGAGCTCTGATGTCCCTCCTCATCTCTCTGCACACATGTTCCCATATTTCTCGCTGCCTATGCTTCCTCCACCGTAAATCCTGGAGGGCGAGGAGGCATGCCAGTATAGCCCCCCATTAATGTTACCAAGTGTAGCAGTTTGAATCTTTGAAGAATAAATGTAACTACTTTTTAGTTGCCAGAAGACTCCTGATACAAAAGAACCTTGAAATTACTGAATGAAACTGTCGCAGTTGGTGAAACTAACAAAAAAACCATTGAAACTGCACTAACCTGACAGCTGCGAGTGATTACTGATGATCCCTTTAAATAACGTCCCTGGAGCCGGCTTCCTGGTGCTGCACACCAGCTCTCCCTGTCGGTGTTTACTCCAGGAGGTGAGGTAAATGGAGAGAATCAATTTAGCAAATTGGGCGGTCAGTGAGCATTGCACACTCACTGATGTCACGATCTACCTGGCGTTGACATTCCCAGCGATACCTCTTACCAGCGGCACTACGGGTGGGCTGGATTTGGTGTGCCATGCTGGATTCGCCTCCCGCCCCCCCCCCCCGGCGATACTGGTCTAGCACCCCATTAGCGCTATCTACTGCTGCTAACAGGAGGCGCTAAGGGGACAAATTTATCCCCCATTATCTCTTAAAGAGGCCTTTTATTTAAGTGAGTGTATGGGGTAAATTTTATAAGTTAGCACTCCTGGCACAAAGCTTCCTGTGACAAGAGTGTGAATCAGGAATTCAGGCTCTAAGGTTAGTGCATCGAATTCTGGCTGGAATAGTCTTCAACTCATTAAAAGTCTGTGCCAGGAGCACTAATTATACCACTGTTGCTTCTCCTAACTCTAGAGAGCACTGTTTTTTAAAACTAATTTCTCTTTTTAAAAAGGTTTGTTTAGTGTACCCTTCTAACCCAGCCAGCCCCATCTCTCCACGCGCCGCCCCCCCCCCCCCTCGCCAGGTTCACCATAGTGCTGGTGTGATAACACACCTATTCCAGTTACCACTGCAGGACACACTCCATGGAAAACCTACTCACGCTTCAGGTGGATAGAACAATTGCATTTAAAGTGGCAGCCTTGTCAAGGTGAACCAGCCTTTATTTCACATTTTTATTCTTTTATGCCATAGTTTTAATTAGTATATTCATGGATTTTTCTGCTAACTGTACCAAAAGTTTTCAAAGTGGAGCTTACTGGGGAATACCAGGGGGCCAGTGAGATCATCAGATTTCTATTTATCTGAGGTCAAGCGCACCGCTTGCTGAGAGCACAGTGTCTCAAGAATTCTGTATTCTATATTTTTTCTGTAATTGTTGGCTTACTATTTCTGTTGCTTTATATTAATAATAGCCTAAAATTACAATCAGCAGTATTAACAGAAAAACATTTAGCGTGTTTGTACAATATTTCTTTGTCTGTTATTTTAGCAGAGGCAATAATCCATTCAATGTTTATATGTTAATATCGGCAACAGTAATTTCAACAGAAATAACAGTGTTATTTCTGTTGAATAACACTGTTTTCTCCTGAGCATTTTATACAATCTTTTGGAAGTGAAGGCAGGGTTCCCAGGAATGTATGAATATTTTGAGAAAAGTTAGGAAACCACTGGACGATACCAATTAAGGCATATAGCCCCTTTAAAATAACAAGATTGCGACCATTCTATTTCCTGAAGTTTTAAAAATCTTGCTTTTCACCACAGAACACAAAGCAATAAATGACTGGAAGAGGTTAGTGAAAGTCATTGTTGTGTAATGAAGAATTTATTCTTTTTTTCCCTCAAAACTCTTCTCCAAGTGTCAAAAATAAAATGCTTTTGTCCCGACTAAGGAGGGTGCCCCAAAAACTACTCAGAAGAAGGACCAATGTAGTAATTATGAAAATATTTGTATTTCATATGAAATTCAAAATAGATATTTTCCCAAAGTTATAAGCCAAGAGGACCAGGCAGAATTGTCAGTAGATTTGTATCTAAGCTATACAACAGTCATTGGCATCAAGAATAAAGATAAATAGGGATTTATTGGATTTTATAACCTGTTGCTAAAATTCCTTTGTAAATCTTACTGTTGACTGAACTAGTGTTTAAGACGGATGTTATGTTTTTTTGTCAGTTTCAAAGGAATCTCATCCAATACGTAACACAATGTGAATTTGGGCTATCTTGGTAGGTTATTATTATCTTTGCAGGAGATTGTGAAAAATCAGGACGTTACGGATTAATGTATGAATGCTACCAGCACAATGCAGGAGCAAGTATATGCCTATTATATACAATAATCATAAATTATATAGTTAAAGACATTTATAGCTTGGAACAGCATTTATAATTCATTGTGTTTTGGATGTATGATATTCCTTCTGATACACAGTATTGACATCAATAGAATTGAATCTTGAGCGGGGTGTGTCATGGGCGGCCGATTCGATACTGCGTATTTAGCAATAACGCGCAAGACGAATTTTTATCCCAATGGGGGAACTTTTAACCCCAAAAAACAGGTGCGTTGGGGGTCAGGTGGGAGGTTAAAGTGTGAAAAATCGGAGTCCCGACCCCAACCCACCCACATTCTGTTTTAACAGAGGTGGGATGGGGTGGGGAAGCCAACCCGTTCCCAGGAGGTGGGTTGGCACTTTAAATATTATAATGAGGCTGGAGTGCCTCATTTTGAAGCTCCATTTTAAATTTAACTCTGGCTGGTCAGGTTTCCCAGGCCTTGGGGAACCCACCAGCTAAAGGAAGGTGAGGACTGCTGGATCCAGGAGGTAAGTGCCTTTTCACTTACCTGCTGGATCCAGCGGCCCTGCCTCTCCAACCCTCCCAACCCTTCTGACCTCCCAACGACCTCCCCCCCAAGGCCTCCAACCCACCCCCCCCCCACGAGGCCTCCGATCTCCGATCCCCCCTCCGGCCTTCCGATCCATGGCCCCTGGCCCCCGACCACCCTTCTGACCTCCGATCCCCCCTCTGGCCTTTTGACCACCCTCCCACCCACTGGCCTCCAATCCCTCCCAGCCACCAATCCCAGGCCCCCTCCACCCCCCTCCAACCTCCAGCCTTCTGTGCCCTCTGATGATCTCCATCCTTTCGACCCCTCCGACGATCTCCTACTCCCGACCCCTCCGACAATCTCCAGCCTTCCGACCCTTCCGACGATCTCCTACTCCCGACCCCTCCGACAATCTCCAGCCTTCCGACCCTTCCGACGATCTCCTACTCCCGACCCCTCCGACAATCTCCAGCCTTCCGACCCTTCCGACGATCTCCTACTCCCGACCCCTCCGACAATCTCCAGCCTTCCGACCCTTCCGACGATCTCCTACTCCCGACCCCTCCGACAATCTCCAGCCTTCCGACCCTTCTGACGATCTCCTACTCCCGACCCCTCCGACAATCTCCAGCCTTCCGACCCCTCCGACAATCTCCAGCCTTCCGAGCCCTCCGACGATCTCCTACTCCCGACCCCTCCGACAATCTCCAGCTCCCGACCCCTCCGACGATCTCCAGCCTTCCGACCCCTCCGACAATCTCCAGCTCCCGACCCATCCGACAATTTCCAGCCTTCCGAGCCCTGCGACGATCCCGGCCTTCCGACTCACCCTCCACCCCCAGTCCCCGGCCTTCTGACCCCACCCCCGATCCCCAGCCATCCAAACCTCCCCCAACCCTCGGCCTTTCGACCCCCCTCCGATCCTGGCCTTCCGAACCCTCACCCCTGATCTTACCCTCATGCTCTCTGCGGTCTGGTGCCACAGGCCTACCCGCCCGACAGCCAGCCAGCCTCTCCATCTGGCTGGCTGCGGACGGGAAACAGAGATGCAAAATGTTAATGAGGCTCTGCCGTAAAATTCGTGAGGGCTTGAGGGAAACACATGCTCCCAGGTTTCCCGACCGCATGCCAGCCCCCCTGATCCCTACCCGCCTCCAAGTTAAAATTCCGGCTTATATGTTTAAATTGTACTAATGAACTCCATTGTCTCTAACTGATATGGTACAGAAGAAACACAATTCTGTTAACCACTTTGCCTGATCCCAGCTAATCAACATTTCCAGACAGTGTGTTGTTGGGATATAACCCCATGTGGGCTGAATTTAACTTAATAGCATCATCATAATATAAATTAATCGAAAATCCCTCCTAGTCCAAGTAGACAAAAATCTTGAAATGGGACACAAGCCAAATCTTCTAGCAAAAAACCCCCAAATATCCAAGGAAGGCCAGGCAGAGAGACCTGAAAAAGTGAACATTTATTCAGGGCATGTGTTTAGAAACAGCAACCAGGCAATTTTCAAGTCCACTCATTACAGGCAGAATCTCTACTTCCAAAGGCAGAATTTCATGGCATGGCATGGAGAAAAGTCAAAATAAATTTGATCACTAATTTGAATTTTAAAAATTCCAATAAAACATAAGGGGTGAAGTTCTGCAGGGGTTCTCCCGCTCACCCTCCGTAATATAGACGGAAGAGCTGTGGAAACCTTGGAAAATGGCTGAAATGCTGATTAGAGAATAGAGAGCCATATATCCAAGTTTGCTGATGACACCAAGTTGGTGGCACAGTAAATAGTGTAGATGGGAGCAGAAAGGGACATCGATAGACTAAGTGAGTGGGCAAAACTGTGGCAGAGGGAGTTCAATATGGGGTCACACACAAGTTATGTTACAGTTATATAAAGCTCTGTTATACCCCATTTAGAGTACTGCATTCAGTTCTGGGCACTGCACCGCACCACTGGAAGGATATATTGGCCTTGGAGGGGGTGCAGCGCAGATTCACCAGAATGCTACCGGGGCTAAAAGGATTAAGTTATGAGGATCGGTTGCATAGAATAGGCTTGAGTACAGAAGATTAAGGAGTGATCTAATTGAGGTGTTTAAGATGATTAAAGGATTTGATAGGGTAGATGGAGATAAACTATTTCCCCTGGTGGGGGGAGTCCAGAACAAACGGGCATAACCATGAAATCAGAGCTAGGCAGTTCAGGGGTGATGTCAGGAAGCACTTCTTCACACAAAGGGTAGTAGAGATCTGGAACTATCTCACCCAAAAAGTAGTTGAAGCTAGGTCAATTGAAAATTTCAAAACTGAAATTGAAAGATTTTTGATAGGCATGGGTGTTAAGGGATGGGGAACCAAGGCGGGTAGATGGAGTTATGATACAGATCAGCCATGATCTAGTTGAATGGCACAACAGGCTTGAGGGGCTGAATGGCCTAGTCCTGTTCCTATGTTCCTATTATGCTGTTTTTCCAGGGTTTCCGCGGTTCTTCAGCTGAAGTTACAGTGGATAAGCAGGAGATCCCCCACTGAAATGCACCTCCACGATTTTTAAAACTACTTGATGGAACAAAATGATAACATTTGGTTTGATCTTATAAATTGTTTGTTATTATAATAAGCTCATTCCAGGTAACTATTGTCTGTTCACAGTATAATGGTAGTTGAGAGCCAGGAGCCCTGTAAATATTATTTTGACAGTAGCTTACTATTGCAGGCAATAAAAATATAATTTATGGCACTTGGATTTCATTATTTGCTGATAGTTCGTTGTTTCTCAATTAGCACAGCAGTTGTAGCAAAATCACAAAGATGAGAATTTTAAACTTGAGGCATTGAGAGACCAGGAGTCAATATAGGTCAGCGAGGATGGGTGTAATAGATAGAAACATAGAATCTAGGAGCAGGAGTAGGCCATTCGGCCCGTCGAGCCTGCTCCACCATTCAATACGATCATGGCTGATCATCCAAATCCAGTACCCTGTCCCTGCTTTAATCCCCACAGTACACATATCCCACCCTACCCCCGTAACCCCACGTATTTAATTCCCCCTAACATATCCCATCCTATCCCCATAACCCCACATATCCCCCTAACACTAAGGGTCAATTTATCATAGCCAAATCAACCTAACCCGCACATTTTTGGACTGTGGGAGGAAACCGGAGCACCCGGAGGAAACCCACGCAGACACGGGGAGAATGTGCAAACTCCACACATACAGTCACCCGAGGTCAGATTCGAACCCGGGTCTCTGGCGCTGTGAGGCACCAGTGCTAACCACTATGCCACCGTGCTGCCCTTGATTGTGACTTGTTGTGGGATAGGATATGAGCACCAGAGCTTTGAATAAACTGAAGTTCAGAGAGGGTGGCGGATGGGACGCGGCCAGGAGAGCATTCGAGTAATCGAGTCTGGAGGTGACTAAGGGATAAATCAGGGTTTCAGTGACAGACTGGCTCAGGTAGGAACAGAGACGAGCAATATTACAGAAATGGGAGTAGGCGATCTTTGTAATGGAAAACTTGCGCATTTGAAACTCAGCTGGTGGTTGACCAGGCTGCCAATGTTGCGAGCAGTCTGGCTCAATCTGAGACAGTGGCCGGTGGGGGTGATGGAATCATTGGCGAAAGTGTGGCGTTTGTGGTAGGGGTGGAAGTTGATGGCTTTAGGCTTTCCGGTGTTTAGCTGGAGGAGGTTATGGCTCATCCAAGACTGGATACCAGATAAGCAGTCTGACAGCACAGATGTCATGGAAGAGTCGAGAGAGGTGGTGGTGGAGAGGTAGAGCTGGCTGTCAACAGGGTATATGTGAAGCGAGAGATGCTCTGGCTATGATTGGATAGGTAAGAATGGAACCAAGCAAGCGCAGTCCTACAGTGCTGGATATTGGACTAGAGGTGTTGGAGGAGGATTGTGTGGTTGATTGTGTCAAAGACTGCAGAGAAGTCAAGTAGGATGGAAAGGGATAATGCACCTTAGTCACAGTTACAGGAAATGTTATCATGACTTTGGTTAAGGCCATTTTGGTACCATGGCAGGGATAGGAACCTGTTTGGAGGGATTCAAACCGGGAGTTGTGGGAGAGGTGGGCATGGATCTGGGAGGCAACAAAATGTTCAAGGACCTTAGAGAGGAAAGGGAGGGTGGAGATGGGACGGTAGCTTTTTAAATATTTGATGTGAATGTCGCTGGCAAAGCCAGTGTTTACAGCCCAGCTTTAATTTCCCTTGAGAAGGTGGCGGAGAGCCCCCTTCTTGAACCGTTACTGTCCATGTGGTGAAGGTACTCCCATAGTGCTGTTAGGGAGGAGGTTCCAGGATTTTGATCCAGTGAGGATTAAGGAACGCCGATATATTTTGAAGTCAGGATGGTGTGTGACTTGGAGCAGAACGTGGAGGTGATGGTGTTCCCATGAGCCTGCTGCCTTTGTCCCTCTAGGTGGAAGAGGTCATGGGTTTGAGAGGTGTTGTTGAAGAAGCCTTGGCAAGTTGCTGCAGTGCATCTTGTGGATGGTACACATTGTAGCCATGGAGTGCCGGTGGTGGAGGGAGTGATGTTTAAGGTGGTGGATCGGGTGCCAATCAAGCGGGTTGCTTTGTCCTGGATGGTGTCGAGCTTCTTGAGTGTTGTTGGAGCTGCACTCATCCAGGCAAGTGGAGAGTATTCCATCACACTCCTGACTTGTGCCTTGTAGATGGTGGAAAGGCTTTGGGGAGTCAGGAGGTGAGACATTCACCACAGAATACCCAGCCTTTGACTTGCTCTCGTAGCCACAGTATTTACGTGGCTGGTCCAGTTAAGGTTCTTGTCAATGGTGACCCCCAGGATGTTGATGGTGGGAGATTCGGCGATGGTAATTCCGTTGAATGTCATGGGGCAGTGGTTAGACTCTCTCTTGTTGGAGATAGTCATTGCCTGGCACTTGTGTGGTGCGAATGTTACTTGCCACTTATCAGCCCAAGCCTGAATATCGTCCAGGTCTTGCTGCATGCAGGCATGGACTGCGTCATTATCTGAGGAGTTGCGAATGGAACTGAACACTGTGCAATCATCAGCGAACATCCCCACTTCTGACCTTATGATGGAGGGAAGTTCATTGATGGAGCAGCTGAAGTTGGTTGGGCCCAGGACACTGCCCTGAGGAACCCCTGCAGCGAGGTCCTGGGGCAGAGATGATTGACCTCCAACAACCAAAACCAGTTAGTGAGGACCGAACAGTTAAGGATATGTTTTCATAGGGAAGAGCCCAAGTTCCTCCTGTTTTTTCTCATAATTCAGACCATAGCCACTGGGAGGAGCCTCATGGCTCTTCTCTGCAGTGTCTCCAATGCTTGAATGTCTCCCTTGCATCTCGGTGACCAGAACTGGACTTATTGCGAAAACTGAGGCTTGACCAGAGCACTGTACATGTTGATCACAACTTCCTCTGACTTGTATTCTACTGTTTTGGCTATGTAGTTCAACATTCTATTGGCTTTGTTGATTGCTGCTTTGCATTGGATGGGCATGTTTAGCATCAAGTCTACTAAGATTTCTAGGTTTCTCCCAGCTTAATCTTTAGCTATTTCAACACTATTCATGGAGTATGTGTATTTGTATCGCCTATTTTTCCTTCCTATGTGCAGCACTTTGAATTTGTCTGCATTAAATTTATTTTGCCATTGTTCTAATGTATGCATATCTTGTCAAATTAATTCTGTAACTTCTGTGCTGCTTCCTTCGATTCCACTGCCCCTTGTAATTTGGTATCTTCTGCAAACTTGACCACTTTGCATTGAGTTTTTTAATCCAGGACTTTTATGTAAATTAAAAACAATAGTGGTCTCAACACTGAACACTTTACTCCATACTTACCCCTCATCCTAACATAACCCCACCCTCTAATGAGTATTTTTTTGTTTCCTACCCTTCAGCCAGTTTCTTATCCATTTCTAGGGTTTACCTTGAATTCCCACCGCTCTGAGTTTAACGAATCGCCTTTCAGGTGGATCTTTGTCAAATGCTTTCAGGAAGTCGAGATACACCATGTTGTAATGATTTCCACAGTCACTTCCTCAAAAGCCTGTGTTTGTTTTGTTATCCTTTTAGAATTTGACCTGTTTCCAATCCGTTGGTATCTTCCCAGTGTTCAGTGACTCTTGCATAATGGTTGTCAGTGCCTCACAAATCTCTTGCTTAGTCTTTCTCAGAACTCTGGTTAGATGTTAATCCACTGTGGCCATGTAGTAGTGATAAATAATGTGTGCCACTCCTTGAGTAATATCTAATTATCTTCTCAAACTTTCCATCAAAAAGGATAGGCTTGTCGCACCTAATGACCTTTTCCTGTTGCCATTATTTCTCATGTTCTTATAGACAGCAGATTTAGAGGTTGTGGTTGAATAGCTCAGTAGCATACTGATTAAAATGCACTAATCACACAGGTTTGTTCACTGCTTTTTGAGTTACAGACCTTCATGGTAGTCTGGCGATTGTATCAGTTCATGACCAAGCCACAGGACAGAAAGACATCTTGTAAAATGGACACATTTTCCTGCAAACTTGAGGTCATCCAAAACTCTGCTGCCCATGTCCTAACTCACACCAAGTCCCGTTCACCCAGCACGTTGTGCTCGCTGACCTACATTGGCTCCCGGTTAAGCAACGCCTCATTTTTAAAATTCCCATCCTTGTTTTCAAATCCCTTTCTGGCCTCGCCCCTCCCTATCTCTGCAATGTCCTCCAGCCCTACAACCCTCCGAGATATCTGCACTCCTCCAATTCTGGCATCTTGAGCATCACCGATTTTCATTGCTCCATCATTGGTGGCTGTGCCTTCAGCTGCCAAGGCCATAAGCTCTGGAATTCCTTTCCTAAATCTCTCCGCCTCTCTACCTCTCTTTCCTCCTTTAAGATGCTTCTTAAAACCTAACTCTTTGAACAAGCTTTTGGTCACCTGCCCTAATATCTCCTTATGTGACTCGGTGTCAAATTGTGTTTGATAAAGCTCCTGTGAAGCGCCCTGGGATGTTTTACTATGTTAAAGGTGCTATATAAATACAAGTTGTTGTTGTTGAGTGGTTTGGATGGAAGACAGAAGTAGGAGGTACTTGTCTCTATATCTCTTCTGTTTGGTCCATTAGATGTGGCAAGTAAAAAGCATTTTTAAATATTTTGCATTGTATGTCAGTGTGCTTTTCTAAACAATCAGGAGTGATAATTGGAGACAATGCAGTAGCATAATTAATTGGCATACAAGTATACCGTGCCATAGAATTGTGGGTCCCAGGGTTTAAACACCCCACTATCCCAGCTCATTTCCCACATAACTATGCTATTTACAACAAAATTATGAATCCATTCTCGATAAATGAGTTTACACTTTTGTTTCCCATCGTGCACAGAGGAAACCGTCCCCCATGATAATTTCCTACTTTCAGGGGAGGGAGGTGCCAAGCAGAATTGAGGTGTTTTTGCGGAGGGAGGGAAGATTGGAGAGTAAGACAATCTATGTCAGAATTATCCACCTGCTGGTTACAGTTCAAAAGAGTCGGACTTAATATATCTGCTAGGTTAATAACCAGCATAATGCACTGTTACTAAAATTAACTGTAATTTTTTTGTGCTAAAATTCAAGAAAAATGCACTTAGATACACATTACAATTGGTGGTTGGAGGTACTTGCCTTCAACCACCACTCTAATGATATAATGCAGGCCGTCTGTCAGTGATATGTCTGAAGGCAAACACTACTGATAGAGCTGTAAGGAAATAAAGCAAACCTTGACAAGCATTTGAAGTTCACAAGCTGATTTGTGCCAGCTGCTCTCTAGCAGGTAGGACTAGTGCCAAGGCAGACACTGCCAGAGCAACACATGCCTGCTGGCATTGTCAACTTGTTAGTTTTTAATAGAGTTGTATTTTATACTGGAATAATTTGATTCTGATTCCTGATTAGTAATATGTTCTAATTATCAGTTACCGTTACTTGACCCTACAGTGTGTGCCTGGCATTAAATAAAAGATGAGGGAAATATTCTCAAAGATGTTCATTCCCATAGATGTAAAAATCTGCAATATTTTTATATTCTTATACCTTGACTCTGAAATCATTCCACATGGAGCTGGCTCTGATGTTTATTGCTTCGGGAAGATATTCCTTGTGACATTTTTATCATTTAACTTGCAGGTTGGATTATTCGTTGGCACCAACTGTCTCCTTCTTACAACGCAGAATCACATTTTTATGTTCTATTCTATGTGTCTTTGGAATTGGCACAGCGGCTATTCCTTAGCTCTCTGCTATAATAGGGTTGGCACTAATACCTTAATCTTTGCTCTGTAACTGGGTGTGCTTTCCACCAATCCTTTTGAAAAGTACCAACCCATTTAAATTAAAAAACATTTTTTTAATTCGTTTATGGAATCAAGGCGTCGCTGGCAATGCCAGCATTTATTGCAAATCCCTAGTTGCCCTTGAGAAGGTGGTGGTGAGCTGCCTTCTTGAACTGCTGCAGTCCGTGTGGTGATGGTACTCCCACAGTGCTGTTAGGTAGGGAGTTCCAGGATTTTGACCCAGCGACGATGAAGGATCGGCGATATACTTCTAAGTCAGGATGGTGTGTGACTTGGAGGGGAACTTGGAGGTGGTGGTGTTCCCATGCGCCTGCTGCCCTTTTCCTTCTAGGTGGAAGAGGTCGCGGGTTTGGGAGGAGCTGCCGAAGAAGCCTTGGCGAGTGCCTGCAGTGCATCTTGTAGATGGTACACACTGCAGCCACGGTACGCCGGTGGTGGAGGGAGTGAATGTTTAAGGTGGTGGATGGGGTGCCAATCAAGCGGGCTGCTTTGTCCTGGATGGTGTCGAGCTTCTTGAGTGTTGTTGGAGCTGCACTCATCCAGGCAAGTGAAGAGTATTCCACCACACTCTTTACTTGTGCCTTGTACATGGTGGAAAGGCTTTGGGGAGTCAGGAGGTGAGACACTTGCCGCAGAATACCGAGCCTCTGACCTGCTCTTGTTGCCACAGTATTTATGTGGCTGGTCCAGTTAAGTTTCTGGTTAATGGTGACCCCCAGGATGTTGATAGTGGGGGATTCGGCGATGGCAATGCCATTGAATGTCAAGGGGAGGTGGTTAGACTCTCGCTTGTTGGAGATAGTCATTGCCTGGAACTTCTGTGGCGCGAATGTTACCTGCCACTTATCAGCCCAAGCCTGAACGTCGTCCAGGTCTTGTTGCATGCGGGCATGGACTGCTTCATTATCTGTGGAGTTGCGAATGGCGCTGAACACTGTGCAGTCATCAGCGAACATCCCCATTTCTGCCCTTATGTTGGAGGGAAGGTCATTGATGAAGCAGCTGAAGATGGTTGGGCCTAGGACACTGCTCTGAGGAACTCCTGCAGCGATGTCCTGGGGCTGTGATGATTGACCTTCAAACACCACAACCATCTTCCTTTGTGCTAGGTATGACTCCAGCCAGTGGAGCATTTTCCCCCTGATTCCCATTGACTTCAGTTTTACTAGGGCTCCTTGATGCCAGACTCGGTCAAATGCTGCCTTGATGTCAAGGGCAGTCACTCTCACCTCACCTCTGGAATTCAGCTCCTTTTGGACCAAGGCTGTAATGAGGTCGGGAGCCGAGTGGTCTTTGCGGAACCCAAACTGGGCATCAGTGAGCAGGTTATTGGTGAGTAAGTGCCGCTTGATAGCACTGTCGATGACACCTTCCATCACTTTGCTGATGATTGAGAGTAGACTGATGGGGTGGTAATTGGCCGGGTTGGATTTGACCTGCTTTTTGTGGACAGGACATACCTGGGCAGTTTTCCACATTGTTGGATAGATGCCAGTGTTGTAGCTGTACTGGAACAGCTTGGCTAGAAGTGCGGCTAGTTCTGGAGCACAAGTCTTCAGCACGATAGCCGGGATATTGTCGGGGCCCATAGCCTTTGCTGTATCCAGTGCGCTCAGCCGTTTCTTGATATCACGTGGAGTGAATCAAATTGGCTGAAGAATGGCTTCTGTGATGGTGGGGACCTCAGGTGTAGGCCGATATGGATCATCCACTCGGCACTTCTGGCTGAAGTTGGTTGCAAACGCTTGAGCCTTGTCTTTTGCACTCACGTGCTGGGCTCCACCATCATTGAGGATGGGGATATTCTTGGAGCTTCCTCCTCCTGTTAGTTGTTTAATGGTCCACCACCATTCATGACTGGATGTGGCAGGACTGCAGAGCTTTGATCTGATCCGTTGATTATGGGATCGCTTAGCCCTGTCTATAGCATGCTGATTCCGCTTTTTAGCATGCATGTAGTCCTGTGTTGCAGCTTCCCCAGGTTGGCACCTCATTTTTAGGTACGCCTGGTGCTGCTCTTCTACACTCATTGTTGAACCAGGGTTGGTCCCCTGGCTTGGTGGTAATGGTAGAGTGAGGGATATGCCAGGCAATGAGGTTATAGATTGTGGTGGAATACAATTCTGCTGCTGCTGATGGCCCACAGCGCCTCATGGATGCCCAGTTTTGAGCTGCTAGGTCTGTTCTGAATCTATCCCATTTAGCACGATGGTAGTGCCACACAACATGATGGAGGGTTCCTCAGTGTGAAGACGGGACTTCGTCTCCACAATGACTGTGCGGTGGTCACTGCTGCCAATGCTGTCATGGACAGATGCATCTGCGACAGGTAGATTGGTGAGGACGAGGTCAAGTAGGTTTTTCCCTCTTGTTGGTTCACTCACCACTTGTCGCAGGCCCAGACTGGCAGTTATGTCCTTCAGGACTCGGCCAGCTTGGTCAGTAGTGGTGCTACCGAGCCACTCTTGGTGATGGACATTGAAGTCCCCCACCCAGAGTACATTCTGTGCCCTTGCTACTTTCAGTGCTTCTTCCAAGTGGTGTTCAACATGGAGGAGTACTGATTCATCAGCTGAGGGAGGGCGGTAGGTGGTAATCAGCAGGAGGTTTCCTTGCCCATGCTTGACCTGAAGCCATGAGACTTCATGGGGTCCGGAGTCAATGTTGAGGACTCCCAGGGCCACTCCTTCCCGACTGTATACCACTGTGCCACCACCCCTGGTGGGTCTGCCCTGCCGGTGGGACAGGACATACCCAGGGATGGTGATGGAGGAGTTTGGGACATTGGCTGAAAGGTATGATTCTGTGAGTATGACTGTGTCAGGCTGTTGCTTGACTAGTCTGTGGGACAGCTCTCCCAATTTTGGCACATGTCCCCAGATGTTGGTGAGGAGGACTTTGCAGGGTCGACTGGGCTGGGTGTGCCGTTGCCGTGTCCATAGCCGGTGCCGAGGTTGATGCCGGGTGGTCCGTCCGGTTTAATTCTTATTATTTTGTTTCGTGCGGTTAGTTACAACTGAGTGACTTGCTAGACCATTTCAGAAGGCAGTTAAGAGTAAACCACATTGCTGTGGGTCTGGAGTCACATATAGGCCAGACCAGATAAGGACGGCAGATTTCCTTCCCTAAAGGACATTAGTGAACCAGATGGGTTTTTACGACAATCCGATAGTTTCATGGTTACCATTACTGATACTAGCTTTTTATTCCAGATTTATTTAATTAACTGAATTTAAATGGAGTTGCAGTCAAGTTTTTTTGAGAAAATCTCATCTCTTCAAAGTTTTTTTACTGTAAATAGTAATATTTTGTAAATAAAGATTGCTGTGTCAATTACAGTGAAATAGGCTGTGCATTTGGCGTCGTCATATTTAAAATTTGTTCAGCTGGTACCTTGGTGAGAAAGGTCTGTTTGTTAATCGGAGACCAGCTATTGTTGAAAGCAGGATGAAGCTAAGCCAACAAATAATTTTTAAAATTCTGTTGTATAGATCTGTCATATTGAAGGGATTTTGTGACTGATATAATGCATATATATAAAGTACTATGCTCATAGATTCATTACATACAATCATTGAATGTTACAGCACAGGAGCAGGCCATTTGGCCTGTCAAATGTATGCCAGTGTTTTTCTCCACATTATCTACCTTGCCTAATCCTACTTTTCTGATCACTTTTTACCTTTTTAAGATTCTTCTCTTTGTAGCAACTACCTAATTGCATATTTATGTTGTATTGGAGTTTGTAACAATTTGTCTTACACCCAATTTGATTGTCATCAGCAAATTTTGATATTTGTTCCTCAATTACTAAATTCAAATCACTTGTAGCAGTCTAACTATTGAAACCTGAGAACCAAATTATCTACCTTCGCTTTCTCTTGACCTCCCTGGTCACCGGTGCCATGCATTGCCTACAGCCCAGGAGGTTGGTGGATGAGCCTGCCTGAAGCTTCACCACTGCTCCTCTGATCCAGGCACTGAGACATGAGTATTGGTAGTTCAAGAATAATTCTGCCATTAATTTTTTTTTACTTCCTCTGCGGAGAAGCACTTGGACTCCTCACAACAGTGCAGCTGCAACAGGGAACTCAGCAGCATGTGGGACCAAACTTATGTGGTGTAGCCATAGGCTATGCTACAGTGGCACAACACATTTCATCATATAGTACTAGCATGCGAGTTCATGCAATGATCACCCACACACTTCCTACACTTAACCAATGCTACAGGAAGATTTTGAGCATGGGCCATGCATTTTTCCATGTGGACAGAATTAAATTAGGTGGAGAGTCATCACAGTCACCACACCTCTTGGCAACTAATTTCAGACTGGGATTGACAGAGGCCTGGGAGCTGATCACCTGTGTGGCTGGTTGACTGGAAGCGGTATAGAGAAAGAGGAAAGAAGAAAACTTGCATTAACACAGCGTTTTATCACATCTTCCAGGTTTCACACACCAAACAATTGAAGAAACTATTTTATTTAATGCATTAAATAAATTACTTTGAAGTGCAGTAATTTTTATGTAGGGAAAACTGGCAACCATTTTGCATACAGCAAGGTCCCACAAACAGCAATGAGATCAATGACCAGTTAATCTACTTTTTGTTGTGTTGTTGGGTGAGGCAAGAATATTGACCAGGGCACTGGGAGAACTTACTGCTCTTTTTTGACTACTGCCATGGGATCCTTAACCTCCAAAGGAATCATAGAATCATAGAATGGTTACAGCACTGAAGGAGGCCATTCGGCCCATCGAGCCCATGCCGGCTCTCTGCAAGAGCACTTCAGCTAGTCCCACTCCCCTGCCCTTTCCCCGTAGCCCTGCAAATTCTTTTCCTTCAGGTACTTATCCAATTCCCTTTTGAAAGCCATGATTGAGTCTGCCTCCACCACCCTCTCAGGCCGTACATTTTCGATCATAACCACTCGCTGCGTAAAAACGTTTTTCCTTATGTCGCCTTTCATTCTTTTGCCAATCACCTTAATTCTGTGTCCTTTGGTTCTTGACCCTTCCGCCAACGGGAACAGTTTCTCTCTATCTACTCTGTCTAGACCATCATGATTTTGAACACCTCGATCAAATCTCCTCTCAACCTTCTCTGCTCCAAGGAGAACAAACCCAGCTTCTCTAGTCTATCCATGTAACTGAAGTCCCTCATCCCTGGAACCATTCTTGTAAATCTTTTCTGCACCCTTTCTAAGGCCTTCACATCCTTCCTAAAGTGCGGTGCCCAGAATTGGACACAATACTCCAGTTGAGGCCGAACAAGAGTTTTATAAAGGTTCATCATAACTTCCTTGCTTTTGTACTCTATGCCTCTATTTATGAAGCCCAGGATCCCATATGCTTTTTAAATGCTTTCTCAACCTGTCCTGCCACTTTCAACGATTTGTGCACAGATACCCCCAGGTCTCTCTGTTCATGCACCCCCTTTAGGATTGTACCCTTTAGTTTATTTATATTGCCTCTCCTCGTTCTTCCTACGAAAATGTATCACTTCGCACTTTTCTACGTTAAATTTCATCTGCCACGTGTCCGCCCATTTCACCAGCCTATCTATGTCTTCTTGAAGTCCATCACTATCCTCCTCACTGTTCCCTATACTTCCAAGTTTTGTGTCATCTGCAAATTTTGAAATTGTGCCCTGTACACCCAAGTCCAAATCATTAATAGATATCAAGAAAAGCAGTGGTTCTTGGACCGACCCCTGGGGAACACCACTGTATACCTTCCTCCAGTCCGAAAAACAACCGTTCACCACTATTCTCTGTTTCCTGTCACTTAGCCAATTTCATATCCATGCTGCCACGGTCGCTTTTATTCCATGGGCTTCAACCTTGCTGGCAAGCCTATTATGTGGCACTTTATCAAACGCCTTTTGGAAGTCCATGTACACCACATTGCCCTCATCAACCCTTTCTGTTACCTCATCAAAAAACTCGATCAAGTTAGTTAAACATGATTAGCCTTTAACAAATCCGTGCTAGCTTTCCTTAATTAATCCACACTTGTCCAAGTGATTGTTAATTTTGTCCCTGATTATCGTTTCTAAAAGCTTCCCCACTACCAAGGTTAAACCGACTGGCCTGTAGTTGCTCGGTTTATCCTTACACCCTTTTTTGAACAAAGGTGTAACATTTGCAATTCTCCAGTCCTCTGGCAACACTCCTGTATCTAAGGAGGATTGGAAGGTTATGGTCAGTACATCCGCGATTTACACCTTAACTTCCCTCAGCATCCTAGGAAGCATCCTATCCGGTCCTGGTGACTTATCTACTTTAAGTACCGCCAGCCTTTCTAGTACCTCCTCTTTATCAATTTTTATCCCATTCAGTATCTCCACTACCTCCTCTTTCACTATGAATTTTGCAGCATCTTCTTCCTTGGTGAAGACAGATGCAAAGTACTCATTTAGTACCTCAGCCATGCCCTCTGCCTCCATGCGTAGGTCTCCTTTTTGGTCCCTAATCGGCTCCATCCCTCCTCTTACTACCCGTTTACTATTCATATGCCTATAGAGGACTTTTGAATTCCCTTTTATGTTAGCTGCCAATCTATTCTCATACTCTCTCTTTGCCCCTCTTATTTTCTTTTTCACTTCCCCTCTGAACTTTCTATATTCAGCCTGATTCTCACTTGTATTCTCAACCTGACATCTGTCATATGCACTCTTTTTCTGCTTCATCTTACTCTCTATCTCTTTTGTCATCCAGGGAGCTCTGGCTTTACTTGCCCTACCTTTCCCCCTTGTGGGAATGTACCTCGACTGTACCCGAACCATCTCCTCTTTAAAGGCAGCCCATTGTTCGATTACAGTTTTGCCTGCCAGGAAGAAGGAGCTGGAGCCTCAATTTAATATCTCAGCTGAAGGATGGCTACTCCGTCAATGCAGCACTCTCTTAGTATTGCACTGAAGTGAAGAAGAATGGGGAATCGAGCAAATACCTTAACAAGAGAGAGTTACCGCTGTGTTAGCCTCAGCGGCAGCGGATTTTCATTAACAGCATCACACTATTTACAGTCAGACATTAAAGTAATTAAAAGTATGTTACAGAATATCCAGGTATCAGTCTAGCAGCAGTTGAGTCACATCTGCCAGAAATTCTAATATAAGAGCAGCATCCAGCAAGATTGAAAAGCAAGAACAAATGGCCTCCTTCCGTGCTGTAACTTTCTATGATAATAGCAAAAACAAATACATACCATGCAATGATGGAGCGCTCTGATAACTTTTAAAATACACATGGAATTTCTACCACAAAATCAAAACTGATATTTTGGGAATTTTATCTTGAAAATTATTAATTGCTATTAAGGGAATATAAGGAACTGTGTCGCACTGGAGTGCATGGCAGTAATTTTCAATTTACCACTGGAGCATAAAATTGGTGTTGTGGGTCGGGCACCCGTTATAGAAACTGCTATTTTCTTTTCCATTGGAATCATCCCACCTGGAGTACTGAAGCATAGCTTCATTTTTGAATTCCAACCAACTTAAGATAAAGGCCAGCATCCCATCAGCCTTTTAAATTACTTTTTGTATCTGTGCACCAGCTTTAGGTGATTTGTGTACCTGGACAGCCAATCCCTTTGTGCCTCCACAGTTTCTAGTTTCTTGCCATTAAGAAAATATTTCAATTTGTGTTTCTCAGATCCAAAGTGGATTGTCTCATAGGTCTCCCATTGAACTCCATCTGCCATCATTTTGCTCATTTCCTTAGTCTATCTATGTCCCTTTGTAACTTCCTATTAATTTTTTTAAAGATAGAAATCGATAGTTTTTTATTTGGTGAAGGTATCAAGCGATATGGAGCAAAGGCGGGTAAGTGGAGCTGAAGTGCAGATCAGCCGTGATCAAATTGAATGACAGAACAGGCTCAAGGGGCTGAACGGACTACTCCTGTCCCTATGTTCCTACTTGCAATATGTAGTATATTGCAGGTCCAGTATATTTACTTGCCAAGCCATAGTTGCAATTAACATGTACTTTCTTTATTATTGACAAATCTCACTGGAGGGCCAAGCCTGATAGTGTGGGCCCCAATGTAGTTCAGATGATGAGATAGATGAAGAAATAGTGGCGAGGTGGTGCCATGCTTCAGATTCTAAAATATGTAGGAGAATGGAATAGCTAAGAAATATGAATAGGAGACTGTGGCCGGAATTTTCTGTACCTGGGCAGATTGGGTGCGGGCGGTCGTGGTGGTGGGTCGCGACCCCGCTCCTCATTCCATTCCGCTCCTGAGATCGACTTTCCATTAATGGCGCCTAATAAGCCCACCTTGCACGTTACCCGGCCCTATTAAATGGTGCGGGTCTGATGACATCATGCATGACTCGTTTTCAGCCAGGATATTTAAAGGAGTCATGGCCACATTACATTTGAAGGTTTATCAAGGAGTGTGCAGGCTGGAGGCTTTGATTGCTCCAAACACTTGGAAACATGACTGCACAGAGGTGCAAGGCTGCACCCAGGTTCTCAGATGACTCCCTCCATATGCTTGTGCAGGGAGTGAGAGCACGCAGGGAGGTCCTCTTCCCTTCCGATGGGCGGAAGAGACCTCCTCAGCATACCAAAGTAGCCTGGCTCCAAATAGCAGAGGAGGTCAACAGAGGATGTTGTCAGGAGGACCTGTGTGCAGTGCCAGAAACACTTCCATGACCTCATGAGATCAGGAAAGGTGAATACAAAGCCACACTCAACTTTATCCTGCTGTGCCTGTCATCACATCCCCATCACTCTGCCTTCCCAAGCCTGCTCCTGTACATCCTTACTCACACTAACTTACCTTGCATGCCCATTCATCCCTCTCTCTCTATCTACATTATCACATCCCCATCTGACTAAACACCCCTCACACTCACCCTCACCCTCATCCTAATGCAGTCTTACCAACTGACAATACACAAGGAGGCCACTCGGCATTGGCACCCCACTCCATCATAGCCTCCCTCTAAAGATCTAACCCATCCATTCCTTACACTCATTCCATCACTCTCACTCAAACTTCTCTTCTTTGCCTCCTTGCAGGAGAAGAGAACCCACAATAAGAGGGAGAGGGAGCGAACCGGAGGTGGGCCTCCATCATTGGCCACCTTAACTGCTGCAGAAGAGGTCGCTCTGGATGTGTCAGGAGTTGCAGAGCAGCTGGAGGTGGGAGACGGAGAGAGGGGGACATCTCAGCAACCTGGTGACAGAATTACATCTCATACAACCACATGGCATGCAGCAGTCACTCATATGGGGACTGATGTCAGCAGCCAGTGAATGTTCATCATGTGCATAATGGTACCGTTACGCATTCTTGATATGACATTTCTAAATCATCTCTTTACTCTCCCACTGTCCAGAAGGAAGAGGAAGATGACTCCTCAGAAGAGCCTCCAGCCTCTGAGGATGCACCATCACCAGACATAAGCAAACACAACACCAGCGCAGGTACACACACCTTGGTGGGTCCCATGGAGATAGAGTAGTGTTGTCACCTGATGTATCACAAGTCACAAGTGAGCAAGAGGAGATGGTGGAGACAGGGACAGCAGTGGAGACTCCTTGCCGGAAGGCGTAGGATGCTCCCAGCTCTGCTCAGCTGCATGCAGACGCTGAGCCTCGGGGGCCATCCATAAAGAGGGCGATCCTGGAGGTACAGCAAGAAATGCAGGAGGCTTTGACAGGTTTTGTGACCGCGATGTCTGCAAATGTGCAGAGAATAGAGGAGTCCATCTCCAACATGAGCATCACCGTGTCGCAGGCGATGGTGACTGTAGGCTCTTCCATGGAAAGGATGGCCACCTGCATGGAGCAGCTAATGCGCCACTCACAGGAGCACATGCTATCTATGGAGAATAGATGGCAGACACTTATAGACCGCCTCTCTAGGAGGGATGTAAATGTAGACTTGGGTCCTCATGGCCCCACTGCTGTGCAGAAAGCTGCTCTCCACCTCCTTGCTAGCTGAGAAGTGTGGGTGGCCCATGAGAGGGATGACGGTGAGAGGGGACATGAAAGTGGGGGCTCCTCTCAAAACACTCACACTTCTCCCCCGTTGCCTCCCCCTCAGTCAGAGCCCCACATGCCTCCTGGTATCGCGATGGCCAAGTCTGCCCCTGCACAGTCGCAGGAGGAGCAAATTTTGGCAGGGCCATCACAGGCTCCAAGACCCAGTAGCAGCAGGGAAGTGAGCAGGCTGCCTCTAACTCTGCTGAAGACACAGGGGTAACACCTTGTAGAAGCACGCTTAAGAGAAAGATGACACACAAGTAGATGCACAAGGGTAAGTACTTGTGTGTTTTAATAGCTGTTTGTGTGAAGTTTCTGTAAATCTGATGTCACAGGTAAAAATTATCATTTTCACCACTTTCTGGTCATGGCCAATTCTGTTTGCAACTTTGGAGGTGGCTTAGTAAGTTGCAGTGAATGGTGCGACATAGCATTAGCTCCAGCAATGGTGGTCAGTGTGAAAGGAATGGGCTGGTCATTGTAGGGATGCTTTATGGTGTTGTTGTGGGGTGGTGCCAACCTAGTGCTGTATGTGGCAGCTATATGGGTGTACAGCATAAAGTTAAGTAAATCTGGGCATGACGAGCCCATCCCTGGCCTCCCGGACAGCAATGTACTTGGGTGCTGGTGGGTTGTGGACCTCAGGTTCCTCCTGCTCCTGCTCCTCCTTGTCTTCCAGCTGATGCTCCTCCTCCTCCTCTGAAGAGGCTGTGTGCTCAGAGCCTTGCTCCTCATGCAGCGCTAATCCTCGTTGCTGCGCTATCTTGTGTAGGGCGTAGCAGACCGTGACGATTCTGGAGACCCTGGCTGGTGGGTACTGAAGGGCTCTTCCAGATCGGTCAAGGCACCTGAAATGCATTTCCAGCACGTCTATTGTCTGCTCTATAACACATCTGGTGGTAATATGGCTTTCATTATATCTCTCCTCGGCCTCAGTACTTGGCCTCCTCAAGGGTATCATGAGCCAAGTCTTCAGTGGATAGCCCTTGTCTCCAAGCAGCCAGTTGGAAAGTCTGTTTGGAGGAGTGAAGAGCTGAGGGAGGGTAGACTGGTGCAGGACAAAAGGGAATTTGGCACACACATGGTTGATGATCTTCCTATGGTTGCATACCAGCTGCACATTGAGGGAGTGGAAGCCCTTGCGGTTGACAAAGACGCCTGGGTGATGATGGGGTGACCTGATGGCCACATGTGTGCAGTCGATGACGCCGTGCACCTGTGGGAAGCCAGCCAGGGTGGCAAAGCTGAGCACCCGCTCAGTAACATTGGCTTCATCAGTGGCAAAGTTGATATAATTGGCTGACTTGTCAAAGAGGGCATCGGTGACCTGTGCGATGCATCTGTGGGTGGCCGACTGCGAGCTGTCGCAAATGTCTGCTGCAGATCCATGGAAGGAGCCTGAGGCGAAGACGTTGAGGGCGCTGGTGACTTTGACAGCCACTGGTAAGGCGAGTCCACCGGCTCCATGGACTGCAGGACTTGCTCCAGCAATCTGCAAATTTCTGTGACAACCTGGTGCGATAGCCTGAGCCTCCTTTAGCACTGCTGCTCAGTCATGTTGAGGAAGCTCATCCTTTGCCTGTATACCCTGTGTTGGGGATATTGCCTCCGGCGCAGTGCAGCCCTGCGCTGATGCCCTCTGTTCTGTGCAGCATCAGGTTGGTGAGGAGAAGGGTGGTGGTGGTGTTGTTGTTGGTGCTGCTGGTGCTGCTGGTGTTGGGGCTCATCGTGGTCCGATTCTGAGGACCAAGGTGAGATAGTATAAACGGCACCCATGCTGATGTACTAGATGGCAGGTCAAGTAGAGATGACAAGCAATCTGTCAATGGTGCGATTGGTTCTACCAATGAGGTGACAGTGGTTCCTGACTTTTCTGAAAAGACTTGCAACCTCTAGAAATCTAAATCTGGGCTGACAATGCACTCAGCAACAGCATCTGCTTTAGGAAAGTAACCAGGTGTCATGTGAAAGTTTTTATTGTGCTTTCCATGCTGTGCACTAATGAACTGGATCAATGGCCACTGAACTTCCGCCTCAGATTCCCAGACGTGGTTCCGGAGCTGCGTGATTCCCGTGGTCATCCAGGGAAATTTGAAAGGTAGGGTTAAAAAGAGGTTCAAGGGTTTGACAAGTACCTAATAATCATCTGAATTAGCTCGGACACCTCTGCCGTTCGGGTCACTGCCACACTGGCAAACGCGCCCGAGGGAAAGGCACGTGGGGGGCGGGTTCCCGACCTGCTCCAAGTTATTTCAAATTTCCCTCTGGACCCGCCTCCAATCGCGCCCACACGGATGCCAGAAAATTCCGGCCTGTGTGGTTAGTCAGGGGTAGTTTGGTAGTGAGACTTTTCTGGCCTCACTACAAAGTAATGCAGTAATATACGTAATATAACGTGATATAATAAAGGTCGTTGCTTTGTTGCCGTAACTGATGAACACTTTTATAAAATGTCTATTGGATATCAATAACAGCTAGTTTTGAAACTAAGTGCAAAAGAATTAAGTCTGGTATAATATATATTTTCCAAATTTAAGTATTTATCGATTAGCTAGTTCAGTGTGTATTATGTATGTTATGTAAATGAGTACAAAGTAAATGATGCATGAAGTTGTATATTGTATTATAACTAGGAATATGTACATTCCATTAGTGACTAGTGAATCTGACTTTAGGTTAGATATTACTAATAATCCATCAAAAGTTTTACATATTTATGTCATTTTCCATCAAAATTTAACATATTTATCCAGGAGCCTTGTTAATCCATCAGTATCCACCTTTGGTAGTATAGCTGATTTATTTATTCACTACTGTGATACATCATGTAAGAAGAATGTTTATGGTGTTTTGCGCAGTGGACCAGTAATTAAACCAGAACCAAGCATTTGCATTTTTCATGCCCATAATCATATTTGAAAATTAATTTAAATGTCTATGTTGTTAGAAATTTCTGTTAGGAAAGACAAGACTGTAAACACAATTCAGGGGCTTGCCAATTCAGGGATAGTCAAATTGGATTCTGTTGTATAATTTATTTTTCAAAATAGGGATGTTTCTAAACAAAAAAAGTATTTTTTTCTTTTTGTACTCATCAATTGACCTTTTATTGTCTGCATCAAGTACTCCCAAGGCAGAAATAGTACAAGATTAAAGCTTCCTCTGTTTTTCTCAATGCAACTGAACCCCAGAGATTGGCACACCAACTTCACAGAGAGAGATTGCCAGTTTAATTAAATTAGTACTGCATTATGGCCAGTTTTTTTTTATGTTAGACTCAAACCCACCAGGAACTGGGCTGTAACTGTCCAAACTCATTTCACTTAGGGCCATTGCAGTCAGCAGAATGATATTTTCATCTCATCAGTCTGCGCTGAATTCAAGGTGAAAGGACAGTGTTCTGACCCAATTTTCCATTCAGAACCCAATTGTTATATTTTTAAACATTATCAAAGATTGGATCCTCAAAACTGTTCAAGTTATTGTGAATGCTGGGATGAATTTGATTGGCATTGCCATTGTAGAGGAACACCCATCTGAATCTGCCTCAACTTTATGTACAGATATTTCTGTTCGGCGAACAGTCCCTTTGACATGAGTGAATCTTCAATTCTAGGTGTTATCCAACTGCGTCAACTAATAGTTCACTGAGACGATAGCAAAATACTGCGGATGCTGGAAATCTGAAATAACAACAGAAAACGCTGGAAAAACTCAGCAGGCCAGGCAGCATCCGTGGAGAGAGAAAGAGAGTTAACGTTTCAAGGATATAGAGGCACTAGAGAGGGTGCAGAGAAGATTTACAAGGATGATACCAGAAATGTGAGGGTACACCTATCAGGAAAGGATGAACAGGCTGGGTCTCTTTTCTCTTGAAAAGAGAAAGCTGAGGGGTGACCTAATAGAGGTCTTTAAAATCATGAAAGGTTTTGATAGAGTAGATACAGAGAGAATGTTTGCACTCATGGGGAAGAGCAAAACTAGAGGCCATCAATATAAGATAGTCACCAAGAAATCCAATAGGGAATTCAGAAGAAACTTCTTTACCCAGAGAGTGGTGAGAATGTGGAACTCGGTACCACAGGGAGTGGTTGAGGCAAATAGTATGGATGCATTTAAGGGGCAGTTAGATAAGCATATGAGGAAGAAGGAAGTAGAGGGTTATGCTGATAGAGTTAGATGAGGAAAGACAGGAGGAGGCTCGAGTGGAGCATAAACAGCGGGTTGGACTGGTTGGGCTGAATGGCCTGTTTCTGTGCTGTATATCCAATGTAATTCTATGTAAAACCCCACCCTGTTGTAATAGCCAACAGGATATGGTCCCCAGCATAAGGTAATTGCTCCAGGAGGAGACACCCAGTTGGGAGAGGGGAGGAGGAAGCCCAGGTCAGGAGAGTGTCCACTCCTGCTGTTCTTGGCCCAAAATAATTATTTTTTTAAATTTAAAAACTGTCTTTGCTGGGCCTCTTCTGCCCCGGCTGCTTTTCCTGGAAGGTCTTGCCTGGCCGGGAAACCACCACTACTCCCCCGCTCATACCTCAGGTTAAAATGGCAGATCAGGCCCCAATGACATCCTCAGGGCCAGATCTGCATATTTAAAGAGGATCCTGCCAGATACAGACGGATATGCCAGGTGTCCTTGCCACCTGCAATTTAAAACTGCAGTCAACCAGTTTGGGGTGAGAAAGGAGTGGGTAAGTCCCCCCATTCTATTTTAACAGTTGAATTGAGCCTTCTCATTCCATATAAGTAAAGTCAGAAAAATAAAACACACTTTGGTAACAGTTCAATATGATTTGTTCCTTACTTTCCAAGCAAATTATACAGTGGGGCGCCATGTTTTATACTGGTGTAAGCAGAGGTGGTTTCTGCTAAGCAATATATTTTTAAAAGATATTGGGGCAATTTTAACTTTGTTAAATCGTGTAAAATATTGCAAATAGTGTAAATAGCGATAGTATAAAATGAGTGATAGTGAATTCACCATCCATTCTACGCCCCAGACGATTTTCCTCCCATTGAATTCAATGCAAAGGAAAATCCGGCTTTGTATACAATGGCAGCTGATTTGATATCGCCCGTATTACACTAGCGCCCAAAATTAAAATGACCCCCATTGGGTGAAAGTTATACTAATGAATATTTTATGGAAATCAGCTCTGTAATCTATCATATGGAGATGCACAAGGGAAGCTAGCCATGACACTCTTTGATTTTCCTTCCCTGCTTTGGGGAGGCGCATTGTTGCTCATTGGTGTCTCCCCACTGCCACAGGTAAAATTAGGAGCTTACAGTGTGGAGAATCATCACCACTAACCTGCTGTCTAATAGTACCAGTAAAAGAAAATTGAGGCAGATTTTGTAACATTTATTTAAAAAAAACACGCAGGCTTCATTAAATATCTCCAACCAACACATCATGAGCATTAACAGGAACTATGTTCAGTTGTATCCTGTTATTAATGCTAAACAGAGTGGCATTTCTGCAGGTGAGAAGCATTAAGTGGTGTTTAGAATACTGCATCACTAATGGCTACCATTTCACAATGAACTGATAATGGATTTGTTTTTTCGAGATATATGCTACCAATCCTATAAAGCATAATAGTGTTATTCTCCTTTTGTCCAGGTTTCTCCTGAACAAATTGCCCTGCACTTTGATTAAAGACCTCTGCATTTAATCAACAGCAAAGGCATTTACTGCTTCGTATTCTTCAGACAAATGGCGGGTATCACTAGGACATAAAGAAGGTTTTATGTCATTGTCAAAAATTGATATTACAGATTTTCTCTCTTCACGGTGCTTGTAACATGCTCTCCTTGATGTCATTCCACAAGGATCTGAAGCAGAGCTGAACACCAGTAAGTCACTAGAAATTTATAATTTCAATAAGCAAAAATGATGTGTATTTATAAAAACAAAAGGGCATTACAAGCAAAGGTATCTTGTGTTTCTAGTAATGTGTAATCTGCCTGATATATGACATCATTCAAACCACATGACTGTGGTGGTGTTTCAGAACCCCCGAATACCTGTTCAATATGTTATACACAGGCACAAACGTGAGGTGCTGAACCTTTTTGTGAAATGAAACAAAAGTAAAACAACTGATTTAAATCCATTCTTGGTCTATAGCTCTGGGTCACATAACGGAAGAGATTCTTTTACAATTTCAGTGTCTTGTAATCTATATGTAATTACATTTAAATGAGATATTAGCATTTTGTACTTACTGTTTGTTAATTGTGAAGTTCATTCACCAGTGTGATGCTTGTGACAGAATCAAGCAACCTTATTGAACTGATGTCGCAAAGTATGTTCAGAAATTGTGCTGTGTTCTTCTCTTTTTTATTTTTTTTTTATTTTGGCATTTTGTGGAGTCCTGCTGCTTTTATTACATTCATGACACATTTGTTAATAAATCATTGCAAAGTTAATGAAAATTGCATTCAGGCATATCCAAAATAATTGTGTCCTTTGTCATGCTAATAAATTGAAAGATGTTGGTCCAATGGGTGAATGCCTGCCCATTATCGTGAAGTTTTTGATGTGTGCCTGTTGCACCCATACTTTTCAGCGTGGCAGCCCATTTTGTGGGAAGTTTGCAGCTATTTCCCCGTCAGTATTTGAAATTTTATACACTGGAATGAAGATATAAAAATCAGCAAATGCCTGATATTTACAGAATCTAGGAATGTATTGTTTCTCAGACAATATTCAGTGCAGTTATCTCCTAACATCTCCTTCTTTGGCTCGGTATTCATTATTTGTCTGTTTACTTTACTGTGAAGCACCTTGGGATGTTTTCCTCCGTCAAAGGCACTATATAAATGGAAGTTGTTCTTCTTGTTGTTGTACAGTTAATAATATTTATGAATTGCAGAAAATTGCTGTTATAGAGTATTCACTCCACTGTTCACCTTAATCTCTAATTATAAGAGCTTTTGCACAAAATCTACATCAACCACCCAAGGTAGTGATTTTTGCAGAAAGATGAACTCTGGTTGATTCATCTATTCCTTTTTTGGAATTTGCTTTAGTAATGTAAAATGTATGTATTATGTACACTGTTTCTTTCATTGCTAATAAAAAAACTGTTTGTAGTCTCTCTTCTTACCCATTTAACCTAAATTCTGTAACTAGACAGATTTATTGTGACTTTTCCATTTAGATTAAATGGAAAGGATTACAGTACAAAAGGAAATATTTTGTTATTAACAACTATGCAATCCAGCATTTTTGTTGCAGTAAGTAAGAACCCTATGCAATATTGGGCAGCTGGATTTCATGACACAGTTAGAATGAAGAGTAAATATGCATATTATTCTGTGTTTAACAATCATGTCTGTAAATAGAACACAAAAAAACAGACACTGATTTTTTTCAAAGAATAATGTTGTTGCAAATAGCACTAACAGATCTGTTACAGTATTGATTAATCACTGGCTGTGGCTTTATTGATGTATAGATAAATGTATACCACAGATACGTTTAAAACTGTGTGATTAACTTCTTTGGTATTATTTCTATCGAGTACACTACAAAATTATTTAAACTGACAGCTTCAACGTTTTCAATTTAGATTTGCAGTTTATTTGGGATGGTGGAGGAATTAGGCTATGCTGAGTTATCAAACAAATTTAGGACTTGTGTGTATGGTGAATGATTCGTTTTCATGGAAAAGAATAAAGTAAAATTAAATAGAGCCTGTGAAATAATCTGTTCTGTTGAAGGGGACCCAAGTTTCCCGGCAATTTTTCTTGATTTTTAAGAACTTGCATCCTTCTATGACATCAAAGATCTCCAATATAATTAGGAACTTTATAATACCTTTTACTTGTTGCAGACTTTCTATCATATTTGTATCCATAGGAACCCCACCCCCCAAAACAAGCCTCCCATGAATCATTTAAAAAACATGCAGCTTTTGTCATCGTAACAAGTTGGATTTTTATTTTTGGGTTTGCCTTTATAAATATTTATTTCAACAAACCATCAAAAAATAAAAACATGGGATTATCTGTCAAACAGGTAATTAAAAAAAATAGAAATTTGGTCTTTGATGGATTAATCCTGCTAAATACTTTTTAATAACTAAATTGGATTTTTTGGGCTGTAAATCTGAATCAGCTGATATCCTTGAAAGAGTCTGATGCAGATCCAGTGGAAAAAAACACAGGATATAATATACCTGATTTTTAGCCATGTGATAAATATATTCCAGCTTCTCAGTGTGAAAAACCTTTATCTGCACATTGTGTTTTGTAATTTGCAGTTTCACATTTAGGAGAATGTAACAGTCAGGATAAGTGTTAATTGCAAGGTCCTTTTGACATTTTTTTAAGAAAAGAACATTTTCTCCAACTGACATTTTCTATGCAGTTCAATTACAGGTAATTTGTTCAAGTCATTTTCTGTCTTTTTTTACATCTAAGTGCAACGAGGATACAAACTACAGTATCAAAATGTGTTACTATTATTACATAGAATTTTACAGCACAGAATGGCTGTTACATTCTCCTGAATGTGAAAATGCAAATTCTAAAACAAAATGTGAAGATAAAGGTTTTTCAAACCTAAGAAGTTATAATATGTTTATCACATGACTAAAAATCAGGTTTGGCATAGTAAAAACTGCATCATATATTTATCAACTGAATAAATAAGATATACATTTTACTAAGTATGATAATGGTGTGATTAGAACTAGAGAGTAAATCCATTTAATTGTTTTTTAACATTAGATGATTATACAAATCAAAGTGCGATCTGGGTTGATGACAGTGAAAACACCAGGGTTGATCTTCCTCTGCCAGTGCTGTCTAGGAGCAATTAGTAAGGAGTGCACTGGACATGCAGCCTGTGGGGACCAAAAACTGAGTGCCTGAACTTTCTCGTTGACCTCATTCTTGAATTCACCAGGCGCACTCTTGCTGCACCCATGTAAGGAAGTCTAGGTACTGCAGGAGCCTTTGAAGGAGTAGGACCTTTAAAGGGACATGCACACTGGAATCCCCACAAAAGGGATATCAAGGTATGTGAATTTTCTAGTGCATTGAATAGATGATATTAAAAGTGTCAGCTGCAGACGAGTTTTGGAGAGTCCTGAAATTAATTATTGACACTCAAAAGTTGTTGTTTAATTTCTGTAGTCTTCTGCTTTAGTGAAATGGGATGTTCCTGGTTGATGTGTGCATGCAGCCATGCCATTGAGGGTTTGGCAACAGTAATCAAAGCAGGAATCTGGGATCTCCAGCAGTCTGCCTTGGAAGGCATTAGTGAAAGAACAGCACTGTGGCAAAAAGTGCACACGCACACACACGCTTCTTTAAATAAAGAACTGTAGACTTCATTGTAATTTCAGACCTTTTGAATATGAAGGAACACAAGAAACAATAGTGATTTGAAAAATTACTGTTCGGGTTGGCAAGATGATAGTTTCACTATAAGGATGTTTTTATTGAAGGCAGAATTTATTATTTGGTTTGTTTGAAAGGAGTTTTATTCAGAGTACATTGTAATAGTGGTTTGGTCTCAAATCAGAGCCAGGCAGATTTCTCTTGCAAAACGCAAGGCTCCTCTTTGGTTCCTGTTTCCCCTGTGGCTCGGATTGTCAGTCCTCCTCTCTCAACTTACCTGCAAGGTTTCTTTGTGCTCTTCCTCAACTGGATTTCTCTCTTAATGACTAAGTTATGAATATAGCAGCAAATAGGGAATTCTTGGCTGGAGAGTACAGCCCTCGAAAAGGTTGAGTCAGGGGAACTGTTACTTCAGGATTCCAATTGAGTGCTCAATGATGACTCAAGTTGTAGAATGAGCCTCAATGTAATGATATTCTGTATTGGTATTCCGCGGGGAGGTCAACAACCACAGTGTGATCTTCCAAGAACTAGCCCTTCACAGAAGAGGGATCAACAGCAACAACTTGCATTTATATTGCACCTTTAATGTAGTAAAACACCTTTACAGGAATGTTATCAGGCAAAATTTGACACCGAGCCACATAAGAAGATATTAGGGCAGATGACCAAAAGCTTGGTTAAAGAGATAGGTTTTAAGGAGCGTCTTAAAGGATGAGAGAGAGGCAGAGAGATTTAGGGCTGGATTTTGTCAATGGGGACGTGATGGAGGCGGGACTCCCACTTTTTGGGTTGTAGTCCCGCCTCCATCGACTTGTGGCCAACCCACTGTATTTTCCCTTGATTGACCTTGTTAAGCCCGCCCAGCAGGCTTAGCAGGCCAATCAAGAGTCACTTGGATACAGGTGACGTCAGCCATTGAAATTTCATCTGTCAAGAGCTTTTGACAGATGAAATTTCAGCATTTGACAGCTCTGTGAAGCTGTCAAACACTGACAATATGATTTCTAACGTGAGTCCCTGTACTTAGACTCAGTTAGAAATCAATCCAGCACAGAAAGCAGAGACTGTAGCTTTTGACAGCTCCACGGCCATTCTGCTTTCTGTGCCGGTGAGCTGAGGGACTCCCGAAAACTGAAGGAAGGAAGCCTGCAGGACAAAGTTAAGGTAAGTACAAGTTCTTAAAACACTTTACACACACCAAACACACTTACCTCTGCATTCATGCACCCATCACTCACCTGCACACCGGACATCTTGACCCCTCCAAACCCTCCAGATCGACGGTCCGCCTCGCTAAATCGGCATGGTTCTGACCTGTCGGGAAGCCCACACTTCAGGGCTAAAAATAGGGATTAGGCAAAAAACTGCCTGTTAACTACCTGTTAACAGGCAGTTTATTGGCACTAATCCCCTTCCCGCCTCGGGGAGGTGGGTCCCAGCACAGGTCGGGTACCCACCTCCTGTGAAACTGGCATGGAGGCAGGTTGGGGGCGGGATGGGTTCGGGACCCCCGAATCTGCTATTTTCCCACCCCACACACCTCCAAACCTGCCTCCATGGGCCTGTGAAAATTGAGCCCTAAGGGTGGGAATTCCAGTACTTGGAGCCTAGACAGCTGAAGGCACGGCCGCCAATGGTGGGGCGAAGGAAATCGCAAGAGGCCAGAATTGGAGGAACACAGATTTCTCGGAGGGTTGTAGGGCTGGAGGAGATCACAGAGATAGGGAGGGGCAAGGCCATGGTGGAATTTGAACACAAGGATGAGAATTTTAAATTTGAAGCGTTGCTGGACTGGAAGCCAATGTAGGCCAGTGAGCACAGGGGTGATGGGAGAACGGGACTTGGTGCGAGTTAGGATATGGTTTTGGATGAGCTGCTGCTGGGTTAGGTCTTCAAATTTCTCCGGCATCTGTATGGTCATCTGGCGGGGGAAAGGGGGGGTGATGCTTGGAAGGGCAGGGAGGGGGGATCATGGAGAGAGGATGAATCGGAGACTTCTTCCTTTTGGGGTGCTTTTTTCCCTGTCTTTCATTTCAGCCTCTGCCCCTTCCTCCTCCTCCTCCTCTTCCAGGTAAGAGTGTTCCAAATGTTAAACCTATTCTTTTTACTGGGAGGGGGTTGCAGAATAATTTAAACAGCATCCCTCAACACTAGGAGCACAGCTACCTTTACAGACATTTCCAGATACAGCAAAATGAATTGGAAAGCAATTTACAACGTTTCAGCACTTATAGAGTCTAGCAACATAGCAAGCACCTAAATGCCAGTACAGGAAACAATAGCACCAGGTTTTTATGGGGGTAGTTTGCACCTGATCTGCATATGGAACTATCAGAGGAAATCTGTGTGCAAAGACCTATGACATTAATTTGCTGCACCTTCTTTGGGCATAGTCATCTACAAATATCTGAAAAGCCATAGAGGATGTTCACGAGCAGTGCTATTTAGGGGCAGAATGGGAGAAAAGGATTGGCACTGATTTTTTCCTTCTGCATTTGGACTGGCTGCATTATGTAACAATTTTATAGGTACAGCCAAATGGGCAGTTTTTTTCCTGGGTTCTGCATTTTGTTGAGGGTGAAAGACCACCCGATTTCTGTCCCAAGTTTAAATCCGGTCTATAGTCATAGGTAGAAGGCCCTGCTTGCAAATGTGGTTACAAAATCATTTTTGGTGCTGGGAATCTCACAATTGGTGCACAGCAACAGTGTAAATGACATGAATTCATGTAAATTCGATCACATTTCGTTATCAGGTTCATCAATAAGTCACCCCTCCTGCAAATATTTTAGTAAGTTTTAGATTTTTCAGCTCTTGATCCACTACACATCTCCTTTCCTAATAAAAATGAGTCTGCCACTTTATTGTATCATTTTATGTTGCAACAAAATGAATCATTTTTATTTAGGATGGATTCTTTCTTGTTGATCACCGCACTCAAATGGTTAAATTGGTTACTGCTAACTGTTTCTGCAAGCTGCAGAGAATGTATATTATGGTCTGGTATGCCAAATGCTTTGATATGAGTAAATTGATTGCTGCCATTGCCCTTGGATGGTGATCTGTCTCACAGATTATTCAAAGTATTTTGAACTGATCAATGGATCAAGCCATTCTATTCAATTACAAGCATCCTGTGGAGCTGTTTATAGTATATTTGCTTGGCAGCTATATTTGTGTGGGCAAGTACTGGTTTGAATCCTGTGAAAGTTTGACCACTGGTACAGTTTTAATGTTCTTTCATTGAGATATCTTCAAAAGAATGTGGAGCTATACTCGGGCACTATTACACAAAGCTCACCGTCAGTATGAAGCGCTCAGAGATACAACGCTAGTCGGAGGACTCCATGAAAATAGAAAACAGTCATGTAAGAAATAAGGAACTGCATTTTAAGGGTAAGTTAAATGTTGAGTTGTCACAGAAGATGTGTCTTTATTGTTTTTGACACTTCAAGGAGATGAGTAAAAGTTTGTAATTACTATAAATATACTGCTTATTGAGTGCTGTTTATTTACCTATTTCAGTGTTCAATAAATATGTCTGTTGTTTTCTAGCCTGAGCTGTGGTCTGAAAGGCCATGACAGCATGTGATATGTCTAGCAAATTAGAGTAGAGTGATGAGGGTTATCTGTTTGACCACTAGGTCTTGTTACATTTACCTAGGTATTGGGCTGATAAAGGGACAGTCTCATATGTAGAGCTAATGGATCCCTTTATGGGATGCTGAACCTGAAGAAATATCTAACATAAAAACACAAAAACATAAAAATAAGACTCTACCACTTGACTATATCATCTTTATTACGTTAAATACCAATTGGGGGGAGAAATTGGGCTGCATGGCGCCTGTTTTTCAGGCGCTATGTGGCTCCTAATGCTTGAAAATGGGGTCCAAGATGCACGCTCAGACTTCTGACAGGAAGTGTGCAGGACACCATCTTGGTAAAAAGGTTTGCGCGCATGCACCTAACAACCGCCGGCAGCATGCAGAGCAGGATGATTATGACATCAATCAGTGTGCAAGGGTGATTTGACACCAGCGCTGCCATTTTCAAACTCCACACTCCAGCCGACGCCCTGTCTTAACCTCGCACAGTTGAACACGCATTAAACAAAATGAAGGACCCCGCAAACACTCCCCCCCCCTCCCCCGCCAACCAGCTCTATTTAAAGGGATCATGAACTAGTTACTGGTTAGTTGCTGGATTATTTCTTCTGGCTGCTGATGCAATTTTACACATTTTTGGAGCTTTCCTACACTTGGCTAAAGTTGGAATACTCTACAGGGAGTGGTCTGGCTGGTGCTGAAGTACTGGTTTGTTCATTTAAAAGTTAATGCTGAAATAAGCTGCTTCAAGACATGGGTTGCCTGGTAAGGCTTCCTCTGGAGCATGACTTGGAGAATGAAGAGAGGTCACGCACAGCAGGACAAGCTGCTAGAAGAGGGAGGAGGAGGATGAGAAGGGCTCTCAGCAGGAGGCCATATACAGCAAAGGCGGTGGGCCCCGACAACATCCCGGCTAGTGTGCTGAAGACTTGTGCTCCAGAACTAGCTGCCCCTCTAGCCAAGCTGTTCCGGTACAGCTACAACACTGGCATCTACCCGACAATGTGGAAAACTGCCCAGGTATGTCCTGTCCACAAAAAGCAGGACAAATCCAATAAGGCCAATTACAGCTGCATCAGTCTAATCTCAATCATCAGCAAAGTGATGGAAGGTGTTGTCAACAGTGCTATCAAGCAGCACTTACTCACCAATAACCTGCTCACTGATGCCCAGTTTGGGTTCCACCAGGACAACTCGGCTCCAGACCTCATTACAGCCTTGGTCCAAACATGGACAAAAGAACTGAATTCCAGAGATGAGGTGAGAGTGACTGCCCTTGACATCAAGGCAGCATTTGACCGGGTGTGGCATCAAGGAGCCCTAGTAAAACTGAAGTCAATGGGAATCGGGGGGCAAAACTCTCCACTGTCTGGAGTCATACCTAGTACAAAGGAAGACGGTTGTGGTGGTTGGAGGTCAATCATCACAGCCCCAGGACATCGTTGCAGGAGTTCCTCAGGGCAGTGTCCTAGGCCCAACCATCCTCAGCTGCTTCATCAATGAACTTCCCTCCATCATAAGGTCAGAAGTGGGGATGTTCGCTGATGACTGCCATTTGCAACTCCTCAGATAATGAAGCAGTCCATGCCCACATGCAACAAGACCTGGACGACATTCAGACTTGGGCTGATAAGTGGCAGGTAACATTCGCGCCACACAAGTGCCAGGCAATGACTATCTCCAACAAGCGAGAGTCTAACCACCTCCCCATGACATTCAACGGCATTATCATCGCCGAATCCGTCACCATCAATATCCTGGGGGTCACCATTGACCAGAAACTTAACTGGACCAGCCACATAAATACTGTGGCAACAAGAGCAGGTCAGAGGCTGGGTATTCTGCGACGAGTGTCTCACCTCCTGACTCCCCAAAGCCTTTCCACTATCTACAAGGCACAAGTAAGGAGTGTGATGGAATACTCTCCACTTGCCTGGATGAGTGCAGCTCCAACAACACTCAAGAAGCTCAACACCATACAAGACAAAGCAGCCCGCTTGATTGGCACCCCATCCACCACCTTCAACATTCACTCCCTCCACCACCGGCGTACCGTGGCTGCAGTATGTATCATCTACAAGATGTACTGCAGCAACTCGCCAAGGCTTCTTCGGCAGCACCTCCCAAACCCGTGACCTCTTCCACCTAGAAGGACAAGGGCAGCAGGCGCATGGGAACACCATCACCTCCAAGTTCCCCTCCAAGTCACACACCATCCTGACTTGGAAGCATATCGTCGCTGTGTCAAAATCCTGGTACTCCCTCCCTAACAGCACTGTGGGAGTACCTTCACCACACGGACTGCAGCGGTTCAAGAAGGCAGCTCACCACCACCTTCTCAAGGGCAACTAGGGATGGGCAATAAATGATGGCATTGCCAGCGACGCCTTGATCCCATAAACGAATAAAAGAAAAACCACCGATGTTCTTCAGGGAGCAATTCTCTTACCTCAACTTAAGCGAGGACCAATGCTTGAGATGTCTTCACTTCACAAAAGAGGTTGTGACTGAAATCTTCCAACTGCTGCAGCCACAAATACAACCTCAAAGTAGGGCAGGGACAGCATTACCTGTGGCTGTCAAGGTGACCGTGGCTCTTAATTTTTATGCGGCTGGCTCCTTCCAGGCTGCTGCTGAAGACATAAGCAACATCTCGCAGTTTGCAGTGCACTGCTGCATAAGGGAGGTCACTGAGTCTCTCTATACACAGAGAGACAGCTTCATCTCATTCCCTCTTGCCAGAGACAAGTAGGCGGAGTGAGCACGAGGGTTTGCACAGATTGCAGGCTTCCCCATGGTGCGGGGGGCCATTGACTGCACGTACATTGCCTTGTGTGCACCTCATATGAACTCGGCCATTTTCATGAACCGAAAGGGATTCTACTCCCTCAGTCTTTAGCTGGTGTGTGACCACAGGCTGCGCGTCATGCGGGTGAATGCCTGTTATCCTGTTAATAGTCACGATTCCTTCATTCTGTGGCAGTCCTCTGTGCCAGTCCTCTGTGCCATCTGTATTTAACCCACCACGGCAAGTCAAAGGCTAGCTACTGGGAGACAAGGGTTATCCACTCATGACATGGCTCATGACTCCGGTCCGGAATCCACGCTCACGTGCACAGCAGGCCTACAATGAGAGCCATGTTGCCACAAGGTGACCACCTGTTCCATGCTGGAAAGGATGGGCTCCAAGCTCTGCACAAAGTCATGTGCCAAGTTGGTGCTGGACTCCTACATGCTCCTTGACATTGAGCACAGGCTTTCTGGCAGGCTTTCCAGTGCACCAAGCATTTGGTTATATACACCAGTCAGTCTTCTTCTGTAGACTGGGCCATCAAAGACCTCATCTGAGTCCTCTGCAGCAGAACTACTGTGCGACCTTGCCCTCTGGCGAGCTGGCATCAGCGCTATCCTTTCCCCCTGCCCTGGCTCCTGCATACTTGTGCCTGATGTCTCACCATGTGCAGATCCCTCCTCTATCCTAGCCTCTAAAATACATGCAGTGTCAGTCTCTGAGCAGCTGTCTGTGAGTGTAAGATCAAAAATGAGAAGTCGCACAACACCAGGTTATAGTCCAACAGATTTATTTGTTGATCAAGTGTAAGATCAAGTTACAGTCTGTTCATCTTACTGTCTTCTTCCTCTGCCTCCACTGCCTGGGAAGATTCCAATTGTTGGGTATCTGAAATGAAAAAGGGACAAGGGCTGGGCTGTGGTGAGGGGAGAGGAGAAAGTAAGAAGTGCGTGCTTGCACCATCTGCAGCTTGTGAGTCAGAAGACATTGTGGGATGAGGGAGAAGTGGGGTGAGAGCAGGAGAATTAGGTATGCAGATCCCTCTAGTGCCGCCAGTGGCCACAGCCTTAGTGATGCCCCTTTCCATGTTGGCCAGCGCTGTCTCCTCCATTAGGGTTAATACATGCAGGCGTGCTTGTCCTCCTCCAGTTCTTTTCTGCTGCCTCCTGTTCACCACCTTCTCCTGCAAGAAAGAGGGAAGTGTGTCAGCGAGTGTCTTGCAATATGTTTGGGTGATGTGGCTTTCATGGTTGAATAGCTGCCAGTGTGTGCGAGCTGTGAGTTGTGGGTGCGAGGCTTGCAACAGTGCTAAGTGTATGAGGGTGAGGTAAATCATATGAATTTTAGGGTTGAGCACTGATTGATAGAGATTGTTGGTAAATGGGTGATGGGTTGTAGAGTATTGAGCAGTGGATAAGGCTGGTGGTGCAGTTGGTAGGATATGCCATTTGAAGATGAACTGACTGACCTTGACAACTCATCAGATCGTTAAACTTCTTTCTGCACCGCATCCATGTTCTTGGAGCAACACTCCTGGCAGTGACCTCCACCGCTACTTGTTCCCACTTCCTCCTGAGCATAAGTCTGGAAGGCCTCCTGCCCCCCTGTGGATACAGGATGTCTCTCCTTCTTTCCACCTCTTCCCCCAAGACCTCCAGTGCATAGTCTGAAAGTCTTTTTGCTCGCTCTCTCACATATTCAGCCATTGCTCAAAGTATCACAGCCCAGATTGACTTTTGAGAAAACTCCCACCTCTTCTTGCAGACACAATGCACCTCCTCATTAAGAGGTGCAGGCTGCCTTTAAGTAGCACTAGCCACTCGTGATATTGGGCCACCTGCTGATACATGCAGCCAATGAACAGCGTGGGTAGCACTGGCTGCACGCAGCAATCATTAAAAACAGCAGGCAGCACCAATTTAACCTGCTGCCTGCAAGCCAATGAATGGGCACGGGTCGATCGCGTACCGCGACCCCCACGCCCATTTTTATGGGTTAGCCAATTTAACCTCACTAATGTGCACAGGTCTCCCTTAAGATCACTAATTCACAATATAGTATTGCAACTTTAGTCCTATAAATGCTTAACATGCCTTGGATGAGTTTACACATCTGACTGTGATCAGGCATATATTGGCAAGATGACTAGTTTGTCTGCAGCTTTCTCTCTTTTACATCAAAGATTAGTATGGTTATGTCTATGGATCTTTACATCCTTGTAGTCAATTGGCTGTAAAACTAGGCCTTATAATTAGTTTTTAGCCGAACAAGTGACTAAAAAAAGTTCTTCAGAATGGGCAGTGGGAGCAGGGAAACCCAAGAATACAAGAAAATAATGGATCACAGTTAAAATGCATTATGTCAGGGGAGGAAAGTAAAATTAATGTAATCTATCAGGAGCGAATGGAGAATAAGAGAGAGTATAAAAAAGAGAAGTCATGATGAGCAGAATAGTGTTTACATTTTCACATTTTTAATTAGAATTTTTTTATATTTAAATGTGTTCTTTAGGTTTCATAATACAGTGATAAAACTACACTTAACACAGTGCATGAGCTTGAACACTTAAAATCTGGCCAAACCAAGTTCTGATGAAGGGTCACAGACCTGAAATGTTAACTCTGTTTCTCTCTCCACAGATGCTGCCTGGCCTGCTAAGTGTCTCCAGCATTTTCTGTTATTTCATGGAGACACTTATTTTGCTGGATCTAAGTCTAAAAGTTAGATTGATTTTTCTTTAGGAGATGCATAATACATAATTTATACATCAGAAAAAATATTTTATAAGTTTTTTTTTGATGGTCTCTGATGATACTGTGTGGTTATCCAATGTCTTAAATTACCATACCATGCAGACTAGTAAACTCAGGTATCATTGAGCAACTCTTTCTTAACCAGCACAGCCGTAGGACCCCAGTAACCTTGGGTTAGAGAGAGGAAAATTGTCTAGGGATCCTGCTCCTGATAGTTATCCAATGACTTCTGCTAGATCTATGCATCATGAGGGCACGTTCAGGCTTGAAACATCAAGGGGTAAAAATTAGGTTGCGCCCCATTTGGGGCGCAAATATCGTCTGGACGCAAATATTAGCGCCTGGCGCTAATTATCGGCACTGACTGGAAACTTCACTTTTACCGCCCCGGGAGGTGAGTGGAGCGCTAAATCAGGCGCTGCACACCTGTCTTAAGGCGCAAAGGCCAAGGAGTGAGGCGCTACCTCAGAGCGCTGGCGAAGCTCATGTAATGTCAGTCAGCAATGGAACACACACACAATGGCATGGGCCAGTTCTTAAAGGGGATGGTTAATCTTGCTTTCCATCCACATCCTGTTCATTGCAGCCTTGAATCTCGGCCTGGAGAGACTTGCACATCAAATGTGCTGGAAAGAACAATGGAGAGTATCAGGCAAAGAGCTCAGAGTGCAGCTCCCACAGTCTCTGCTAAATCGATACAAGGAATGGCAAATCAAAATGAACCTGCAAAGTGCTGCTCAGTACCCAAAACTCCTTCACACAACGTTGAATCTCTCCAGAAGTCTCTCCCTCTCGCTCTCAGAATGCATAGTTCAAAAATGCCACCAACAATAAAAGGCAGGAAGTGGCCCCCTTTAAATAGCGCCCCCCCCAGCCCCACAGCGATTGATAGCGTTCCGGTCTTCTGGTCGTTGGATGCGCCAGGCGGTAAGGCAGGGGGCGCCACTCAATTTCCGCTCCGGGGCGCCACAAGGGCGTTGCACCATGGAATGATGTCACAATCTGCGCGCGCAGGTGGTCGCAGCGGTAAGTTTTAGCGCCGCCGCACAATCTCTAGTTAAGTTCCCGAGCGGCGTAAACATCGCTGCGCCCGGGCGTTAGCGGCTTTGCGCCCCATTAGCACCCTCTTAAGGCGCTAACGGGAGGCGCAACCAACTGAATTTTTACCCCCAAGACTCACCCTTCATTAATAGCTACATGGGTGAGGTACCCATTGAACCATGTCCCAGGAAGGAAGGGGAAAAAATTGTCAATGCCAAAGGTCACTAAGGCCAAAATAATTTAAATGTATATTTTTCAACAGTTAATGGCCCAGAATTTGTGGTGGGTATTAACAGCGACTGAACAGCGTTCAATGTTATTATCCCTCTGAAACTGACCGCAACTTCAGGACGTAGCACATGCGCATCTAAACACGGATATCCTGAAGTTGCGGTCAGTCATTCACTGCTCCGACACTGGCAGTGCTGTGGAGACTCCCCCCGCCCCCCCGCCGCCTCCCCCCCCCCCTCATAGCTGGCAATCAGTGTAATCAGGGAAATGAGTGAAACTGATGAAAACTTGGGCTTTTCTGCGGTAATATCGCTGCTAAATACCCCAGTAAAAGTTAGACCTTGTTGGATTAGGTGTAACTGGGGCTTTAACAGCGTATTAACTGCTAAACAAACGTGATGGCCCTGAAAAACTAATTTTAATTTTGTGGAGTGTCAAATTTCTCCATTATAATAAAAAATACAATGTTTAAGAAAGCAACGTTTGGGGAAAAGCTAGACATCAAAAATATCTTGTAAGGTTAACTTTATATTCTGCAGGTGTTCCATCCTCATGCTGAACACAAAAGCTAATGCTCTAACTTGGGACTGTGATGCACACTGGAAAATGTTGTCTATCTTTAAGAATTTTAAGACTTCTTTGTTTAAGTGTCCTTTGTGACCTTTAACCTATGATGACAGAAGTTTCTAGGCATTCATTTAAGTATCTCTAAGTGAAGACTTTGGGCTAGAAATTCGGTGCATTTGCACCTCTCGTTAGCGCCCCCGGGGCACAAACGACTTTTCGCCCGGGTGCAGCGCCGCTAACGATCCCGCTAAATTCAGCGGGAGTTTAGCGGCGGCGGTAACCGGTAGTGCCCCACTCCGCTGCACAGGCGATGATGACTTCATCACCGTGCGCAGCGCCCCATTTTCACCCCACCTGCAAAATTGGCCCCGTCCCCTGAATCTGCGCCGGGCGATGACAGCGACCAATTCAGGGGGCGGAAATGGAGCGGCAGGAGGCTCACGGGGTGGTAAGTAAAGGGCAGGTGGCGGGCGGGGGGGGAAAAAAAAATCTGCCGACTTACTTGTCACGGCCCATTGCCTCTTTGAACGTGGGGTCCATGCCGCGATCTGGCAGCCTGGCACCTTGCTCCCTGGTAGTTCAGGTTGGGCCCCACAGAGTTGTGGGCTTGGGCCCTCCCCTTTAATGAGGGGAACAGCCCTTCCATAAGGCAGCGCTACGTGGCCCAGTGAGTAGCGCTGCAGAACACACCACCCCGATATTCGGGGTTAGCGCTCTAAGAAGGAAGTGGAGCGCTTGATTTAGCGCTCCACCTCCCTCTTGGGGCACTAAAACTGAATTTTGCGTCCAGGCGATGTTAGTGCCCCAAAATGGTCGATACCGAATTTTTCCCCCAATATGTGTTTTCAAGTAAATGTAATATTTATGACACGGAGAGTTTCAGTCTTAAATTTTCAGGTGTTAAGCAATATTGAATGAGATTATACAATAATGGGCTAGAAAGTCAGACTATTTTTTCTATCTATTATTTGTAGATTAGTCAATTATAAAATTATAAAGCTATTGCAAGGTTTCTCATTAATGATACAAAACAAATATAGTTAAGGTCTTTAGAATATAATTTTGTAATATAATTTCTAGATGTTTCCATTGTATAAAAAGGGAGAAAGGGATAGACCGAGCAATCACAGAACAGTCAGCCTAACCTCTGTGGTGGGCAAATTATTGGAAAAAATTTTGAGGGACAATATAAATCATCATTTAGAAAGGCACAGATTAATCAAGGACAGTAAGGATGAATTTGTTAAGGGAAGGTCGTGTCTGACTAACTTGATTGAATTTTTTGAGGAGGTAACAAGGAGGGTCGATGAGGGTAGCGCGTTTGATGTAGTCTATATGGATTTTAGCAAGGCCTTAGACAAGGTCCCACATGGCAGACTGGTCAAGAAAAGTAAAAGCTCATGGGATCCAAGGGAAAGTAGCAAGTTGGATCCAAAATTGGCTCAGTGGCAGGAAGCAAAGGGTAGTGGTTGACGAATGTTTTTGTGACTGGAAGGCTGTTTCTAGTGGGGGTCCGCAGGGCTCAGTACTAGGTCCCTTGCTTTTTGTGGTATATATCAATGATTTAGACTTCAATGTAGGAGGCATGATTAAGACATTTCCAGAAGATACAAAAATTGGTCATGTGGTTGATAGTGAGGAAGATAGCTGTAGACTGCAGAAAGATATCAATGGACAGAAAAGTGGCAAATGGAATTCAATCCAGAGAAGTGTGAAGTAATGCATTTGGGAAGGACTAACAAGGCAAGGGAATACACAATAAATGGTAGGATACTGAGAAGTTTAAAGGAACAGAGGGACCTTGGAGTGCATGTCCACACATCCCTGAAGGTAGCAGGACAGGTAGATAAGATAGTTAAGAAGGCATACGGGATACTTTCCTTTATTAGCTGAGGCATAGAATATAAGAGCAGGGAGGTTATGCTTGAACTGTATAAAACACTAGTTAGGCCACTGCTCGAGTACTGCGTACAGTTTTAGTCACCACATTACAAGAAAGATTTGATTGCACTAGAGAGGGTACAGAGGAGATTTACGAGGATGTTGCCTGGGCTGGGGAATTTTAGCTATGAGGAAAGATTGGATAGGCTGGGGTTGTTTTCTTTGGAACAGAGGAGGCTGAGGGGAGACTTTATTGAGGTGTATGAAATTATGATGGGCCTACATAGCCGAGATAGGAAGGACCTATTTCCTTTAGCAGAGAGGCCAATAACCATGTGGCATAGATTTAAAGTAATTGGTAGAAGGATTAGAGGGGAGTTGAGGAGAACTTTTTTCACCCAAAGAAAGAAAGACTTGCATTTTATAACGCCTTTCACAACCACCGGATATCTCAAAGCGCTTTACACCACTGAAGTACTTTTGAAGTGTAGTCACTGTTGTAATGTAGGAAACGCGGCAGCCAATTTGCACACAGCAAGGTCCCACAAACAGCAATGTGATAATGACCAGATAATCTGTTTTTGTTATGTTGATTGAGGGATAACTATTGGCCAGGACACCAGGGATAACTCCCTTGCTCTTCTTCGAAATAGCGCCATGGGATCTTTTACGTCCACCTGAGAGAGCAGACGGGGCCGAAAGACGGCACCTCCGACAGTGCAGCACTCCCTCAGCATTGCACTGGAGTGTCAGCCTAGCTTTATGTGCTCAAGTCCCTGGGGTGGGACTATGAACCCACAACCTTCTGACTCAGAGGCGAGTGTGCTACCAACTGAGCCACAGAAGGTGGTGGGGGTCTGGAAATCACTGCCTGAAAGGGTGGTAGAGGCAGAGACCCTCATCACATTTAAAAAGTACTTGGATATGCACTTGAAGTGCCGTAACCTGCAAGGCTACGGACCAAGAGCTGGAAAGTGGGATTAGGCTGGATAGCTTTTTTTCGGCCGGCACGGACACAATAGGCTGAATGGTCTCCTTCTGTGCTGTAAATTTCTATGATTCTATATTGGGCCTTATATTTAAAGTGTCGATAATATTTCCACCCTATTACTGTCAAGCAGGAAATTACACTTTCAGCAGCAAGGGTACTTTTAGAGTTGTGCTGCAATTTCCAGGGTGTTTTTTTTTACAATTTTTCCAGTGTATGACAACTCCAGGCACATTTGTTATTGGAATCTCACCAGGAATAGAGTGACAGAGAGCTAGCATGGATTTATCTGCCGAATCTAGTTGAGGAGGTCACTCGCGTCATGGACAGGGGCGTGTCTATGGATGGGTTCTTTCAGTTCCCTTAGAGTAAACAAAAGAAGTTAGCTTCGTACAAAAACTTTGTGATTGTAGGCTTGGCCAGAATGTGGGGCATGGAGGAACTATAACTATGCAGAGATACATTTGGTTTCAGTCAGTCTAATTGCTGTCAGGCTTCCATTCTCTCAACATGCAGGTGCCCATAAAATTATGGGGGCTTAGTATGCCGGTTAGCGCCCGGAACTCTGGTGCTGCGCGGCCGAATTTATAGGCCCCAGTATCTGTTCACAGCTGTTCAGCATTGAAGAAAGCCATAGTATTTCTGGTTATATTTAATTGTGGCTGTCTTGATTTCTTTTGCCTTGTTTCTCCAATGTTTTCCAGTTCTTTTGGCTCCTGATTTTGCTTTCTCTATCGTCTCCATTCTTTTACTTTCAGCTTCATGTGTTACAGTCCATCCTGCCAACTATTGCTCAGCTATGATTGGGGTTCTCATGACTCCCCCGAGCACTTTGGCTCTCTTTTCAGCACAAAATTTGGATCGACTCTTTAGCACAATTTAATAAAATAAAAAGGGAAGGAGGAGAAGCAAGGATACAAATTAACAAAGAGAGAAAGCTCTTGAGACCTGAGATCCAATCATACCCAGGCTAATGGGATGAAAGTCTGTTTTCTAATTGCTGTAAGGGTTCTGAGTGAAATGGCCAGAAACCACTCGTAATTGAGTATAATTGGCAATAAATTGGCACTCTTGTCCAAAGCAGGTGGTGGAAGATGAACCCATCAAATGTGGAAATACTGGTTTCCTTACAGGAGCCAGTTGCAAAGCAATCAGTTGTCCTAAGGCTGTTGCTGGATAGGGAAACATTTTTTCCAAAAAAATCCTTTTTCATTCAGACAGCCTCAACAACTTGCCTCTACCAACAATTTTCTACCCTTCCACCTAGCAGGGGCCCCAGCTGCCCCACTACTAGCACAGGCAAATGCAAACTTTATGGAACTGCTCTTGACCCTGGAAATTTGGAAGGTCAGGAGCAATTCTCTCTGAAACACACATCCACCCACTCTATTCCCCCTCTCCTCTCCCACCCACATATGGGGTCATTTTGACTTTGGATGATAGTGTAAAGCGGATCAGCTGCCTGTTGTACATCTCTCCTCGAGTCAATTCATGAATAAATTGGGAGGCATTTTTACGAACTTGAATAAATTTGCGAATAGACAATTAACTGTAAGAACTTGGAGTATAATAAATTTGCAATCAGAAGAATTTAAATGTAAGAAATTTACATCAATGAAGGTGTGACACTGAGGTGTAGCAGGAAAAGGTGACACAGAAAGTGTAATGAAACGAAGCTGATGTGCCATTTTGTATATTTTGCTAATGGATCTCCTATGATGTTAAACATGGTGGGTCATATTATATTCTGTTTTATAGCAATAGGAGTGTTAATCCATGCTACACACGATGACCCCAACATTTCTGGGGTTTGCTCTGTTGGTGCAATGGAACAGAAGCCCTATCCAACCTAGCCTCCAGCTATACACTCTCTCTCAAATCTTGGATACAGAGACATTCGCAACTGGAAAAAAATTGAATGCAAAGAATTTACATATTTGAAGGCGTGAAAGAAAAACTCTTTGCTCCCAGCAGTTTGCTTATCTTAGTCTATTAAAGGTTTGGTGCCTTCACTAAGCCTATAACAGAACCTATGCCTGCTCTCTGACTTAGGGATGCGGTGGGTGGAAGATCCAACCATGGCCTTTCCACTGGAATTTAAAGGATCAGAGCAAATTTGGCCATGTGATGGTGGAGCCATATGTTTTTGTGGAAGGATGAGCTAAATGGGCCGAATGGCCTCCCTTATCTGTACTTTCATTTGTGATTTTTATGAATTTTATTGTCCAATTGTCCAACATGAGAATGACTAATTGCCTGTGTAAGCAGTTGTACTGAAAAAATTCTGAAAATCAAAGTCCGTTGTTTGGGCGCTACGAGTGCCGGTTAGGTTCCAAAATAGCGTCTGTGGTGTGCGCGCGCACTTCTGGTATGAACCGCACCGGACGCCATCTTTGTGAGGGTGTTAGTGCGCACGCAGGGAGTGTCCGCCGGAAGTATGCAGAGTAGAAGGATCGCGATGTCAAATGCTGCCATTTTTGAGCTCAACCCAGTTAACGCCCTCTCTTAAACTCGCACATTTGAACACGCGTTCAACAGCAGGAAGGACCTCCCACTAGCACTATTTAAGGGGATCATCAACTATTTTCAGGTTAGTTGCTGTTTGATTTCTACTGGCTGTTGCTATGATTGTAAAAGTGTTTGGTGCTTTCTAGAGTTCTTTAAAGTTGCAAAAGTCTACAGGGAGTGGTGTGAGAGGTGCTGAAGGACTTTGTCCTGACTTCAAGGCTTCTGCACAAACCACTTGCTCCCAGAAAAGGGTGCACTAGTAGGAATTCCCCTTGGAATACAGCATGACTTGGAGAATGAGCAGAGGGCAGGCAGAGCAGGACAAGCTGTTGGCAGAGGGAGGAGGAGAAGGGGGAGGAGGACTCTCAGCAGGAGGCCATATCCACCCAGGGTGTTCAGGGAGCAATTCTCCTACCTGAACCTCAGTGAAGAACAGTGTGTCAGATGTCTGCACTTCAGTAAGGACGTCCTCACTGAAATCTGCCACCTGCTGCAGCCGCAACTGCAACCTCAGATCAGGGCGAGGACCGCATTGCCAGTGGCTGTGAAGGTGACTGTGGCCATTAACTTTTATGCGTTGGGCTCCTTCTAGGCTGAAGCAGGAGATATTCGCAACAACTCCCAGTTTGCCATCCACTGTTGCGTAAGGAGGAGTCACTGAGGCTCTCTATTCTAAGAGAGCTGGATACATTTTATTCTCAAAAATGCTGGAAATACTCAGCAGGTCAAGCAGCATCTGTGGAGAGAGAAAAAGAGTTAATGTTTCAGGTCAATGACCTTTCGTCAGAACGAACGCCTGATGAAAGGTCATCGACCTGAAACGTTAACTTTGTTTCTCTCTCCACAGATGCTGCCTGACCTGCTGAGTATTTCAAGCATTTTCTGTTTTTATTTCAGCTTTCCAGCATCTGCTGTATTTTGCTTTTGTACATTTTATTCCCTCTTGCCAGAGAGCTGCAGGTGAAGTGAGCACGCGGCTTTGCGGGGATTGCAGGCTTCCCCATGATGCAGTGTGCCATTGACTGCACACACGTAGCTTTGCGGGTGCCGCATGTCAACTCTGAGACGTACCACAACCGAAAGGGATTCCACTCCATTAATGTCCAGCTGGTGTGTGACCATACGCAGCGTATCTTGTAGGTCAATACCCGGTGTCCTGGCAGCTGTCATGATGCCTTCATTCTACAGAAGTCCAAAGTGCCATCTGCATTTGAGCCACCATGCCAAACCAAAGGGTGGCTACTGAGCGACAAGGGCTATCCATTGACGACATGGCTCATGTCTCCAGTGCGCAACCCACACACATGTGGGTAGCATGCATACAACAAAAGCCATGCTGCCACACAAAATGTTATGCAGCACACCATTGGTGTGCTGAAACAACACTTCCGCTACCTGGACTGCTCTGGAAGAGCCCTGCAGTACTCGGCAGAGCGGGAATCAAGATTCGTGGTGGTCTACTGTATACTGCACAACTTGGCCATCATGAGGGGACAGCCCTTGCCACCAGCTATACGCCGAACAGCTGAGAACCAGGAGGAGGAGGGAGGAGGAGGAGGAGGAGGAGGAGGAAGAGGAAGGGAGGAGGCAAACTAGACAGTCCCTTTCTGGCCAGGCTGCCTGTGAACGACTTATCTGATAGCGATACCAGTAAATGCAAGCCCAATTCCACATTCACCAACAGTCCCACACCTTACCTTCCCTCTCTTACTGATCATCACAGTGCAAAAATAAAAGCCAACACAAAATATACATTCCAAACCAAATTTATAAATTAAACCATGCCATATTGCATACAAAATGAATCTAATCACTCTTGAGCATTCCCTTAGTGACTGTTCTCCATGTGCCTTTGACTGTCCTAGCAGCTCCTACGCAGTGCCACCCCAGTGGCTACAGCTTGGCTGGTGGAAGGTTGCTCACTTTCAATGGGGGAGACTGCAGATGCCCTTGGAGACAACCTTGAGCAGCTCTGGGCCTAGAAGGCCCAGGTTCGGACTGCACCATCTCAGCATGGGCGACAGCAGTCTGGGCTGGCTGGCTGAGAGGCAACAGCAAGGGCACTGGTGGAGTGGCAGTGGTGGGAGGACAAATGCTGTCACCCTGAGAGAGGACAGCAGGGTCGTGCTCCACGGAGCCACTGCCACTCCCCCAGTGCGACGCCTCAGCAATCCCAAGTAATCTGTTGGAGGACAGATTGATGGACTGCTGTGACACCCTGCAAGCCCCTTTCAACATTGGTATCCTCAGCCATGATGGCAGTAGTCTGAGCTTGCATATCAGCAATCTGAGCCTGCATGAGAGCAGTCTGAGCTTGCTTGGCCGCAAGTGTGCTAATGGAGTTGGCCACCACTTCCACGCTGGAAAGGATGAGCTCCAAGCTCTGCGCAAAGCCCTGTGCCAAGTTAGTGCTGAACTCCTCCATGCTGCTTCGCAATGCACCAAGCCTTTCATTGTGCATACCCATCAGGCTTCTTCTGTAGCCCGTTCCATCGAAGTGCTCATCTGAGTCATCTGCAGCAGAACTCGTATGTGACCTCGCCCTCTGGGGAGCTGGCACCTGCGCTACCCTTGCCCCCTGCCCTGGCTGCAGGCCACTCTTGCCCGGTGTCTCACCACGTGCAGATCCTGCCTCTAAGCTATCCTCTAAACTCCGCGCAGTGCCAGTATCGGAGCTGGTGGCTGCGAGTGTGAAATTGAGTGATGGAGTTTCTTCATCATCACTGTCTTCTTCCTCTTCCACCTGTTTATCTTCCACCACTGCCTGATCAGGTTGCAGTTCTTGGGTATCTGAAAGGAGAAAGGCACAAGGGTATGGTTGCAGTGCAGGGAGTGGGGGAAAGCAAGAGGTGCGTGTTTACACCATATGCAGCTTTTAAATCAAAAGTCATTGTGGGATGAGGGGGTAGTGGAACGTGAGGAGGGGTATTAGGTATGAGGATGCCGTCTTCTTTGATGTCTTCAGCCCTGCCGCTGGCCACGGCCTCAGCGATGGCCACTCCAATGATGGCAACCACTGTCTCCTCCATTGGGGTAAGGACATGCAGCTGTTCCTGTCCTCCGCTGGTTAGCTCCTGCTGCCTACAGTTATGCACCAACTTGTCCTGCAAGAGAGAGGGAAGCGTGTCAGTGAGTGTGGTGCAATGTGTTTGGGTGATGTGCCTGTCATGGTTGAATAGCTGGCAGTGTGTGCAAGCTGTGAGATGTGGGTGTGAGGCTCACAGCAGTGCTAAGTGTGTGAGGGTGAGCTGAAGCTATAAATGTAAGGTATGAGTCATGATTGATAGAGATTGTTGGTAGGTGAGTGATGGGGGTCTGGTGCATTGAGCAGTGTGTGAGGCTAGTGGTGCAGTTGGTGGAATATGGCATTTGAAGATGAATTCATTGATCTTGACCACTCGTTGTGAGGTCATTAAATGTGCAGCCACTTACCAGTTAGCACTTGCTGCATGCAGCAATCATATAAATTAGTAGGCAGCACCAAGTTGCCGTGCTGGCTGCATCGGAAGAACGGACGCGGGTTAATTGTGCATTGCAATCCCCGCGCCGTTTTCAGGGGCTATGCAATTTAGCCCCCAAGGCTTTTTCTCTTTAAGGATCGCGCTCCTTCACTGGTTGTTAAGGAGCTGCACTCAGAACCAAATACAAGTTTATTGTGGTTTGACTATAATAACAACATTTGACTGTATTGACTGCTCGCTGACCTACGTTGGCTCCCGGTTAAGCAGCGCCTCGATTTCAAAATTCTCATCCTTGTTTTCAAATCCCTCCATGGCCTCGCCCCTCCCTATCTCTGTAATCTCCTCAGCCCCACAACCCCCCGAGATATCTGCGCTCCTCTAATTCTGCCCTCTTGAGCATCCCTGATTGTAGTCACTCAACCATTGGTGGCCGTGCCTTCTGTTGCCTAGGCCCTAAGCTCTGGAATTCCCTGCCTAAACCTGTCTGCCTCTCTACCTCTCTTTCCTCCTTTAAGACGCTCCTTAAAACCTACCTCT